>JADKXX010009442.1:0-55044 GCA_017310255.1 Butorides virescens | reverse complement strand
GTGTGTCAACCGCACCACTCAGCTTGGTGTCATCTGCAAACTTGCTGAGGGTGCACTCAATCTCTCTGTCCAAGTCATTGATGAAGATGTTGAACAGCACCGGTCCTAGTACGGACCCCTGAGGGACACCACTCGACCCCCACCGCTGCCCAGGAATAAAGCGACCGGTGCAGGTCTTTGTGAGCCAGCTGAGTGAGCGAACAGGGCAAAGACACCTAAGTGTGTCGTACCTCAAACCTGAACTTTGCCTTGCTCAGAAAGGAAGCACTTAAGACACTCGGGCAAAGCTTCAACGCGATTTATCTAAGCTAGCGCAAGCGGCCAGGGTGCCTATCCTGGAGTCCAGCGGCGGGGGGGGGGGGGAGCAGGGCCCGGTGGGGCGCCCCCGGCATCGTGCTGTCTGCCACGGCACGCGCGGTCGGTCACTGCCACTTCACTAGGATCACAGTCCTTCTCGAAGCTGAAGTGTCCTCCTTCCTCCATTCCTGCAGTGAGAAAGGATTAAAACATTAAGGCCCGTAAAATGTGGTAAAAACAGAACAGGGAAAAAACGTGGTAAAGGTGGCTTAAACCAAAATGAAAGTAATTGCAGAAGTCCCTGACTCCCAGGGAAGCGACAGGATTTTGTCTCACGGGGAGACATGAATGGGAGGTGCTCCCTGAAGAGCAGTGACGCTGAGCATTACAGGATCACTGCTGAGAAATACAGTACACAGGTGAGGCCGTTCTCTGCAGCCATTTCAAAAGAAACTTTATAAAAATTTGGATGTTAAGTTTTTACCCAGCTGGAGATTAATTTTGCTAAACTTCCATAGCTTGCTCATCACATCAGTGTTGTTAACAATCCCTTATAACTATAAAGTTGGTATAAAACTTGGATTTTTAAGGATATACATCTCTGTAGGAATTACTTCCCTACTGCGCAGGCATGGGGAATAGCACAAATGTGCACATAGAGCAGATACACAGCGCTGATGCATACAGTTAGCAGATCTGCAGGCGTATTCTAAACAATCTATAAATACAGCCTACGTAGGTGTGAATACACACACGGGTATTGCACGCGTGCGTACAAATGTGTATGCATCCTGTGTCTCTGGAAAGATGCAAAGCAGAAGGACCAGCCTGGGACAGAAAGGTGAGGTAGGACAGACAGTCACATAAACATTTAATCCCGAGTGTTGAGAGGCTGGTTTGGCCGAGACCAAACCCATCTGTGCCGCGACTCCGGAGAAGCACACAAGCTCACTTACCGTCGTCGTTCGCAGGCTGCACGACAGCCCCGAAATCCTGAAAGCGCGAGCGCACGCTCCTCCCGCGACACCCGAGCTGGCGCCTACCGAAGTCTAAGGGAAGGCAGCAGCTCAGCACTGCTTACACTGACTCAACACTGCTCCTAAGCCAAACCATTCCTGCTTTGCTCTCCTTTAGGATCTTTCTTTGTAGCATGCACGGGCTGGACTTGGGGGCAGAATCTGTTCCAACACATTCAAACAGAATTGCAGTTAAAGTTAAGTCGAAGAAGTCGCTGATACCTACCCGAAGAATACAGGAAGCCCCGCACTCGTTTTTATTAAACGCAGTGAAGTTCCTTCTAAGCTCTAGCTTAAGCTGAAAACACGCTCTTTACTTAGCACTCCAGCTACAGCTCTGCAGAGAGAAGTCAATCCGTTTTGAAGAGTCCAACATTGAAAGCATTACGTACAATCCGTACCATCCCAACCGATAAACCCCGCGTTTTAACTCTGACAAATTTTGTTGCACAGAAAGGATATTTGCCAATGAGCCGTTAGTAGACGTGACGTTCTGACAAGCTGGATTCAGGTTCCCGTTTTGCTAAATTCACTGCCCCTATACGCAAATAATTTAAAAACAAAAAAGAAACGATGCCACACCACAAAGAGCGGAACATCGCTGTGCATCCACCTTCCCTCAATGCACTGGCAGCGCACACACGCGTGAAAACGTCACCCAAATGTGCCGCTCCCCCCAGCCTCCTGCCGTCAGCGCGCGATGAAAGCAGAAGGCGGTTTAAGGAAAAGAAAGGTAGCTTCAAAAATCAAGCAGCAAGAGGAGAGGAGGTGTTAGGGAACAGGCAGGGCCCCTCCGACACCCAACCGCTGCACGCACCGGGGAAGCACGCGGGGAATGACGGAGGGGTGGAGGGAGGGTGCCGGGCTTAACGGCTTTCCTTAAATAACCGCTCTTACCCCCGCTGCTGAGCTATCGGCACCGCCAGCGTGACCTAGCACGACATTCCTTACACTGCAGTTTTTCCATGTTTCTGGGTTTTTTTCAAAGAGAAGAGATACAGAGGAAAATATAAAGACCGGATGAAATTTTTTCCACCTTGTTTCCTGACACACCGTCGAGATGGAAATCAGTGCAGTTTAACACCTTTTTTTTTTCCCCTTTTTTTTCTCCCCCCCGCCCCCAATATTCTGGAAATAGGTGACAAATATTCTGGAAAGGGGGTGAAATTTAACGTAGGATACCCCACAGTCCCCACCCCAGAGCAAGTGAGGGAAGAGTCTGAAGCCAGGGAGTCTCTCGGGAATCCAGCAGAACCACAATCTCCACCCAGGGTTAATGGACCTACACTGACTTGTTTTGTTTTGTTTTTTCAAAGCAGCCATTTGGGAGATGGGCCCACATTTCACACGGCCCTGTCCTGTTCTCAAGCTTTTTGGTGGTTAATACAGGTTTTCCCTCATGAATTTTCATAGAAGAAAAACCTGGAAAATAGGATGGTGGCCAGAATGAACCTGCCCGAAGTGACTCACACGGGTGGGAGTAAGAATGCAGAAGTTGCCCCTGCTCCATCCAAAGGAAAACCCAGGAAAAGACTAAAATCCCGCACTGGTGATTAAGCATTCCCAGTTACAACAGATGCTGCACGTTCCATGATCCATTGCTATACTGGTAGTAACGGAAAATGCTCCTTTTTTGCTCTTTACCAATTTAGCACAAAGAGCAATTCCAACTTGGTGACCAGTGCTGGACCAAGCAACTCCCATGACAAGAAAAAACAACTGGGGATCTGGTTTTGCACGGACCCAAGATGCCCGAGCTGATGGAGCAGCGCCGTCTGTTCCATGTTAGCATACGTCAGATGCTATTTATTTCTTATTTTACACCACTTTTCACAGGTAAGTCGTGCAGGGAGGAGAAAACTCAGAGCCAATGCCTCAAAGGTAGGATGATCAGCCCGGCTCCGAAAGCGAGGGGCAATTTCTGCGACTGCAGCAGGCAGCAAGGCACCTGCGGAAACGCGGTAGGAGCCGACTTCAATTTATCAGAAGTTTAAAAGTTTGTGTTGGTGAAAAAGGGAGTAAAAGCTGAACGCAGGCTGTTCAGAGCCAACAGCAGCACAGGGCTTTGCTTCCGACCGACAGGACGGGGTTTTGTGGGCATTTCTTAAAGAGGTGACGGACACCGCCTGCCCCGCGGCCCCGAGGGCAGGGTGCCTGCCCCGGAGCCACCCCGGGGCGAGAGGAACCAGCGCGCCCTGCCTGACCTGAAGGCTGACTGATTCCCCGTGCTCTCTTCCAAAGTTTCAATACACATTTCTGAGTAAGAGTGGAGCTGGGCTTGGGTTTTGGTTTAATCGGGGTGAACACCATAAGATGGAGAGAACAACTTTTTTTTTTTTCCTCCCTGAAAAATAAAAAGGAAATCACGTGCCTTCTTTTAATTCCACCTGTCTAATAAGGTTACAAGTAACAACATCTTTAGTGGCGTAAGCTTGATCAGCCTATTCATGAACACAGTTCAGATTCTTCTGAAAAAAAAAAAAAAGTCACAATTCCAAATTGCACAATAAAATCCAATTCCTGCAGGAAAAAAAGAAGACAAAAGATGAACAATTAAGTAAAAGCCTAATTCTATTTTGCAGCACATCACCTTTCATCATGGGGCACTTAAAAACACCGTATGTTCCAAGCAAGTACTCGACAAACCCCGTAATGAACACGCAGCGAAAGTACAAAACCCCTTTGTGCTACGGACCGACCATTTCACAGCAGTATTAACGCTCGTGTAAAGTATCAAGGCGTTCTTTTGTTTCATTTTGAAAATACCGTGTCGAAAACAATGCTCATCATCATTCCATCCACAGGATTCTACAAAGCCGCTGCTTCCTTCGACAAATCTTTGCGCTGTTTCAATATGAAAATTCCCATTTTTCAAATTGCTCAAAAATCATGGCGGAAAATTTCCAAGCATTTGAACTGAAGCACAACCAAAGCGTGACCTTGGTGCAGTTTTGCAGTTCTTTCTAAAATACGGTCATTTACATAAGTAGTCTCAAAATAACACAATGGGATTCAACTTCATTTTAGACATTTGGAAAGCAGTGTCATACTTTATTTAAAATAAACCCATGTAAAAACAAAGTTTAAATGAAAATGGTACCTGAAAAATAAATTATTTGATATAAAACAAATCAATAACTTAAAAACACACTAAATATACAAAATGTTTAACCATATACTGTACAGTATGGAAAACAATTGATAAAACCTTCTGTCCCACAAACAGATTAAGTTATAAACAAAAGATTACATAAGTTAAGGGAAATTAAATCAATAAAAAGACTAGAAGTACAGTCTTATCCAAAATTACTGGTCAAATAAAGGTTTATCCCAACTTATGTTTCAAATGTCTCAAGTCATTTTCTTCTCAATGACCAAGTGAAAAAGTTCAGCTGTACCACTGAAAAGTTGCTCCAAAATGCTTAAAAATAAGGAACAGTGAGATGAGAATAGAGACTCTAAGAGGTGAACACAGTAGCGATTGCTCAAGGTTGCAGGTGGCAGTTCTACCGTCACTGATTTACCATCATTATCAACAAAAAGAACTGAAGTGCTGAAAATTCCACTCAACAGAAAAATATTTTGGGTTCAACCTTTGCCAATGTTTCACCAAGCGCGATATATAACAAATAACCGCGGCAAGACTGAAGGAAACAAGAACAGGATTTAAAGTCAAATCCGCTCCCTGGGAGTCGTGTTTTGCTTTCGAGATGGTAAAGGCTTCGACCGGTTTTTAAGTCATGCAGAAGGAGAAAGCCACACTTTAAATTTGTTTAGTTTTACTACGTCAGGCTAATAGAAAAAAAAGCGGTCGCAAAAGGGGTGCTGTACCTGATTCACCTAAGAGCAGACGCTTTTAGAAGTGAACTGCAATTTTCGATCCTGACGGCCGTGGCCCGGCGGAGCCGCACACTGCGCAGGTACCACCTCTTTACAAGAGCGAGGGAGTTGCGACCCTTTGTTAGGAGCTCCACGGTTTTTAAATTAGGAAGTAGAAAACCAGTACGGTATAATAAACACAGAGAATAAACACTAGCCTTTTGACCTTCAGATTTATCGGTTCTATTGTGCCGAGTACCCAACATTGAGAAGTGCAGAGCTACATTAGAGGAACTTGCCTATGGCACAGCCTCTTCTGCTTCCAAATCTAAAGTACCTAGGGTGACAAATTCAGTTCTTGGGGGAAAAAAAAAAACCCAAGTGCAGCTCCACAAAGGAGCTGTGTTTCCTTACGCTAAATGTGGATTTGGTCCCTTGACTGTAAAGCCATTCTTAGGAGCCCAGAAGTAGAAATGTTACAGTAAGGTGCTTCACTAACAGGGTTACAAAAGACAAATTTCCGTGTGATGGAAGTCGAAAATAGGGTAACCTTAGGGCAAAGGCAGCAGTAGGAGAAATCGCTCTGGATTTGACTTCTGTGGCTGAACCAGGAGATCACCGTCAGTAGTTCACAAAAAGCTGGATGTTAAAGAACCCTCCAACAAACCCTAATGTTTTGCAGGTAGATGGAGCAGAGGGCCTACTTCCAACAGGTTATTTCATTAAAAAAGTAAACGTGGGGACATTCTCCAAGTTTTTCTTTAAAAGCACAGGGGTAACTATGAACTATCCAAAAGGGAACTTCAGTTGTCACAGTTTAGAATACATTGAAAAAAATCTCTCCTGAAATATTCGAAGAATCTCTACTTTATTGACCTTACCCAGAACATTAAAGCAACATAAAATTATAATAAGTGTTTAAGGACCTTAGGGACTATTCATTTCCCAAACTTAACATTCAAAATAATGGATCACCTTTACAGTTATTTCATCAGTTTGGTTTCAAGTGCTGAACATTCTTTCTATAAATGGAGCTATCCCAATTTTTTTTTTTTTTTTTTTTAAAGATTTTTAATTGCTTTATATAAACAACATTACTACAACGGTCAATGCTCCTACAAAAATAGGTGTGCTCTCCATACCGACACCCTTTGGTCATCTGGACAAACTAAGTGACCATAAACTGACCAACTCACTGCCGTGAAAAATTTATCCTACCTCAGTGACTTGTGTATCTCTGAATTGTCAGTGGTTTTCACGCTATCATGATACAGATGTAGTGGGAAAAAAAAAAACCCATAACCAACCGGAGGGAAGGAAAAAGATGTGCGGACACACACCACTACGGGGACGCTGGTCTGGACAGTGGCGTTTCCTGACTTCTCCTTCCACCCTAAAAGTTGGATCCTCAAGTCCTTCTCCATCTAGAGCAGAAGTGAAGGGATTGGCACAAGCTCGGCATGGGAGGCAATGTCAACTGCATTGGCTCGGATCCCCTCCCTCTCCACGGAAGAGTGGAGCACATATCTTAAGTAACCCCAAAATTTATGATGGTGTAGCTTGAAGAACAAAATAAATCCAACACTTTAAAATACAGACACTGTCTGAAAGGGAATCACAAGAGAAGCAACCAGCCTAAGCCGTGGTGATCCTGCTCATGTTTACAGCTTTTCTGATCTTGCCATCGCCTCGCCTGAAGGAACTGTACTCTGCTCTGCCAGCTTAGACAAAGTACACACCAATGTTAGAGTTTCCTTTTCTGTATCTACTGTGAAATTTCCCTGTCTCCAAATGGTTAACAGAAGGTTTAAACTGTGATGAGGCTTGTGGCTGGCTTGCTGCACAGGGGCGAATTCCATTCATAGTAGAAATCTGGGAAGCAAATGTAAGTTGCTGAGCAGGAATAAAAACTTATTAATAAATCAACAGACTGGAAAAGACCAAGTCTGAATAAAGCCTTAAAGAAATTTTAATTTTGACAAAACTCTTTTTTTTTTACCTAAGAAAACCTGATTTTTTTCTTTGGGTTTAGCTTTTTTTTTTTTCATTCTGTACAACACAACTAAAGCCCAGAATATCTTCAGAGAGGTTTGGAGGTGGTCTTCAACCACAGTCAGGACAGTTTTAATCTTAACTAGGCATTGTCTCATTTTAGTGTGAAACTCCACAGTCTTGCAAAGGATGTAATTTTGGAAGCAGCCCCATAACGAGCGTGTTTAGCAGCCGTGCCTTGGCCTGGTAAGAGCCTTCCTGGAGCGCCAGATGCAACAAGTATTTGAAAGAGTGGAGAAAAGGACAGGTACCAAGTAAGGGCAGCAGAGTTTCCCTTTCAAAAGAAAGACCAAGATAAAACAAAGTGATTCTAAAGCCAAAAGGGACAAAGCAAGAATTAAAATAACACCAGACATTCACGAGCTGGTAAAATTTCCTGAAAAAGATAATTGGCTTAACATGCAAAGTCCTGAAGGCTGATCGAGTCCCAACATACGATCCTGCCCTCACATAATAATCCCTTTTTATTGCCCCAGATGCCAAGGCTCAAAGGTGACCGATGGGCAGGCTGCCTTCCCGAGATGGCTCACGGGCAGCCAAGTGACAACCCAGGGTGACTCAGGACCGGAAAAAGCTCCGGTGCTAAGCATTTGCATGCAAATAAGTCCTCTCTTTGTGAAATCGAGTTTTGGACACAAAGCAAACAGGTCCATTTGAAAACAGAGCCCGGCCGAAGCCTGACAGCAGCAGCACCGGTCTTCCCGTTTGTATTCCCAACTGGCAGATCTTCAGCTCTGAGCTACCCTGACCGAAAGGAGACTGATAAAAGGAACGGGGGAGAGAAGGCTTCTTCAAACATGACAGATAAACTTCTCATTTTGTCACCGTATTTGTCTGTCTGATCAAATTAAGCGTAAAAAGGAGATGGTGTTGCCCAAATTGCAGGTTCACGAAAGCCGGGTTGATCCCTTCAGAAATGCTGGCACAAAAACCCGTGCCCTGTTCCCTGTCTCTCTGACATCTCCACACAAGACCCTGCAACAGCAGCATGGCCATAACTCCATGTTTTAATTGGGAATTACACCTGATCCTTCAGAAGCAGGTACCTGGGGGCGTCCTGCGAGGCTTCTGACCTATTCTAAAGGACCCCAAAACATTCCCATCGCAGCGGTTCCCTGTAGCACACCTCCAGCATGGACCATCAAATCCAGGTCTTTAAAATCTGATCATCACGTTCTAATCCACCAACCAAAACTTTCAGTATTCTCAACCTTATTGAGCCTACTGCATCTCAGGAGACGTGTACGAGACCTCTGATTTGAGACAGGCCTTCGGTTTTACAAAGCTCTTGCGAGCACTGACTGAGACAGAAGCATCACCTGAAAGAAACATCTGTATTTCATCACATTACAGGATGAAAAAGCAGAACAGATCTGCAGTTTTTCTAAACTCCCTGAGGATTAAGAAGCCAAGACCTCTCTTGAAACAGGCACCTTCCAGGGAGGGCTGCAAAGGAGGGCGTGCTGGATGATGTGATAAGGAAACCAGTTGCTCATAGCTTTTGGGTAGAGAAACTGCTGGGAGATGACTCGTCATTAGGATTCAGTTTCCACTCCAGAAGTTTCCTTTTGGTCGTTACTAATAAGATGCATCGACTGTTGTTTAGGACCAAAAGCATCAAGAATACATTCACAATTTCCTCTTGACTTCAGCTGTTTATGCCAAGTAACCATTGACTCTTAGAGCAGTGCAGACCATACACTACCTCTGGTATCAGCTCCTGCTATTTTAGCAGGACTTTTTTTCCTCTTTCCCTGGACAAGCAGCAGTGCTTTGCTCACGTAAATTGTCTGGTAGCTATTTTCAGAGCAACTATCAAAGGAAGCTGGGATCAGATGTTGCCTAAAAGAGATGTTTTCATACCGCTACTGAAACAGAATCCTGCATTTCCTTCTTATTTATCAAAGAAGGCGAGATGGAAAAATAGCAACTCCCATTTAGTTTGAAAATTAATCTTACATGAAATAAGACAAGAGAGAATGCCAGGAAGCTGGAAATGACTGCAGACCCACTCTGGGGGAACAGGACAGTGTGAGGTTAAGAGGTGATGGGACACAGTAAGAGGACTTCGCTATACTACACGGTTTTAACTTGGAAGAAATTCCCCAAATGCTTCTGAATCTCTCCTTGTACTCAGAAATAAGTATTTGTTGAAGTGATAAATGAATGATGACAAATTGGTGGAAACATCTGGAATAGACGCTGGAATAGACGTCCGGAAAGCAGACCAGGGGGGCTGGAGTCGGTTGGTTGCTTTGTCACAGCCACCCTTTTACAGATCATCTCGCTTCTCAAAAGACGGCAGAGCGAACAGGACTGGTGAGAAGGGCAAGGCTGAACGTATGGAGAGCAAAAAGCCCACTTACAGTCGCTGCACGCAAGCTCAAAACCAGTGGGAGGCTGCTCACCCTGCCAAGGCCTATCTCTGCAGCTTTAAGTACGCCATGGGCAGCTCCAGAAATATCAGCAACGGCATTTCCTCGACAGTGCCGAAGGTAATTAATGGAGATGCTGGTGCAGCCTTCCTCAGGCTGCAGATCGTATTGCAGGAAGAAGAGAAACAACTGCAAACAGACGGCAAGGTCAGCTAGGGATGAGCGGCACGAGCAGGCAGCACGGAATGGCCTCTGGAATGTGAAAATAAACTTTGGGACTGGTAGAGGTTCACGTAAAAAAAGGAGACACTGCAATAAAACTGCCACTCTCCCCATTTTCGCGTTTGCAACTGAACGTAAACCCTAGAGCTGCAAGTTGCCCAAGTCTCTAGTCGTCCACAGGACCCTCACACAGCCTTTCCCGACAGAGCCATCCTTTCCAGGTTGCCTACCAAGGAACACCTGCAGGGTTACAGCAGTCTGTGGCACACGGTTTCTGTGCGACAGATTTCTCGTAGTGCTCTCGTTTCACATCCCTTTATCTTCTACTCGTCTGTCAAAGGAGTAACTTAAAACTCTTAAAGAGGAGCTACCGCTCTTTAAAACAACACTCTTTGAAAGCTGGACACTTTGTGCAATACTTAGCAAAAAAATAACAGAAAATAAAAAACAAAACAAAATTTGAGCAAAACAAAATCAAATTTAATGTTCTTAAATGCAAAAGTAAAAACAAACAAAAAACACAAAAAAGCAAAAGAAAATTAACAGAAACAGAACAACTCAAAGTTTCAAGGCAGTCTGCAGAAAACTTGGGGGATTCATCTTTAAATCTACAAATCAAAGGGTTTTTTGTTAATATCTAACTTGCAAGTAGTAAGTACTTTTCTGCTGAGTGTTCAATAAGTAAAGCTAGTTGTCAAAACAAAATCCTATTAAAATAGAAAAATCTAGCACTCATTAGAAGGGATGCGAGAAATACAATGCTCAAATGTTTATAACTGGTTTTTCTTTACAAAACAGGACTACCAAAGGAATTCAAACTATAATGATCTTTGACAATGAGTAAGTATCTTGCTGCATTATAATGTACCAGTAAGTAGTGCACCATGCATTAAATATTTGGACAGAAGAGATTCAGTTTGATAAAGTAGCAACATATATTCACACTCTCCTTCTGGAGTTGCATTTTGACTCTGAAATCTTCCCGGAGTTTCTTTGAAACTCTTTGGTCCATTCCTATTCCAAAGTGGGCTTTAAAAGTTAATGTTCGCTAAAACCTTTGAATTTGACAGCTTGGCCACTGCTCAGTGTGCAACTTACCTCATCAATGGTGTTAAAAGTTATGCTGGCATGCTACTACTTACAAGACCTTGACTTTATAAAGCCTAATCCTCAACTGTATACGTAGTAATGAATATTAATTGAGCAAACAATTTACTGTCAACGAAAACATTAGTATTTCTCAACTTTTCTTCCATACTACCGAGTCAGGGGTAGAGAAGGTCAGGGGAATGGGTAGGAAAAACAACAACATAAAAACCAGAAAATTAATTAATTCAGCCTGATATTTTTCAGAAAATTCCAGTTTTTGCAGACAACATTCAATGGAACAAATGTTAGTCTCATAAGTGAAAGCATGCTTCAATTTTACCACCATCCAGAGGGTCTCGTTAATGCAATCTACTTAAGATTTCAGGGGATTTTTAACATGTTTTAAATGAAATAACTTAAAGGAACTTAAAATTGGTCTAACATTGTGGGATTTCAAACATTTGAACATGTCAGTTGCATCCCAGAATATAAAACCTTTTTCACTTCTCATTTAGACTAAGACAAACACTTGTGAAAATTGGCGCAAAATGAGTTTTACACTAACAAAAATGTTTCAACTTCTGTCACTCAATTATCTATTCCATACAAAAAGCACGAGCAAGTTATTTGTGGGACTTGTTGGTTTTGAAGGAAACCTGTAAGATTTTGTCCCCCAGGCGGTAGCCATTAAGACTTGCTATGGCCATTGCAGCTTCTTCATAGTTTGTCATGGTCACAAAACCAAAACCTTTGCACTTGTTGGTGTTGAAATCTCGAATAACTTTCACATTGGTAACCGCACCAAAGGGGCCAAACATCTGCCAGAGGATTCCCTCATCAGCATCTTGACCAAGGTTGTAGATGAAGATACACCAGCCAGAAGATGCGTTTCCTGGAACATTTACACCAGAAAGCCCACTCATGTGATCTACACCCATAGGAGAGAACCTAGCAAATAAAAAGCACAATATTTCATGTAAAAGTTCAATTCAATTAAGCAAATTAACTTGAATGGGAAGCAACTGAGAATGAATATTTTCTACATGGACATCAAAACCGCCAGAAAGAAACGTTTCCCCATTCAAATTGACAATCAAATTGACAGCTGCCAGGAAAAACAAAGAGTTAAGTATTCCAACTACTGCACCAATAGGGAACTATCCCTAGGAATAGGTAGGCAACAGAACAGTTGCAAGGCAAGATTACGTGATCACCTTCACAGGGGGACCAGGATCCATCTCAAACTCAGCTAGGCTGGTAAGAGCGCTCCGTGGCATCAGTGAGAATCGCTCCAGTGCGGGCAACAGGCAACACCTCCCCAGAGGCCCCAGCTTGCTTCAAGCCACCCTCAGGCATCTCCCACTTATTTTGCATCCCATATCCTCCTTTTCTTGACTCTAAAATGGCATGTTGGGAACTCTTTTAAGTCAAAGGGTTTCTTTGGATTTTGCTGTGGGGAGGGAGAGGATGTTTTGTTTCTAGGAGCAGAGATCGTGTGTGTTAATTTAAATTTCTTTTTTTGTGGAAGAGAACAAAAGCTACTCCCTTTTCCACCATAAGGCAGCAGGTGCAGGCAAATGCTCCCAATACCAGCAACTAAATAAATAAGCCACAGTCGTGCATACTCGCAGTTATTAGGCAGCCAAGGGAACATTGGCACTTCCTCAGTCAATTCTTGGTAGCTGGGACGCCCCACGTTTCTAGCTACAGAATTTAAATCTCAGGTTTTTAATCCTCAATATTTGTTACGCAGCTATTCTAACTGCAGTAGCTTTCAAACATCAAAATAGCAAACCACATTTAAACACACAGCTTTACAATTTCAGTATGCATGTATGGTTTTCTTCTTAGTAATTTTATACCGGCTTCATCCTAGGAAAACTCATCTGACTTAACTGAACTGGATTTTTTAAATCACCTACCCATTCTTCCTAAACCCCTCCTCCATAGTACCCCAGCAGTATTTATGCATAACAAAAAGCATAAAACCTCTCCTTTTTGTGCTTTGTATTATTTTCTTTTTTCCTATAACCCACATTTCTAATTCCCCTTTATTCGAAGCGTCAGAATATTTTAATGCAGTATTATGATTGCACAGCTAAGCACTCAAAGGTCAGAAAATGTGAAAGTTAAGGTAAAAAACTCAATTTGATCCCTTGTGCTTATGTATTATTTAAAAATGTGAGGTCACGTGATTGTAGAAATATAATTATACTATACCAGGGGTTCCCAAACTGTGGTGTACCACTGGTGATATGCAAACCACTTAAAAGCGGTACACGTGCTGCTCTCTGCCAAGAACATGGCGGTGGCAGTTCCTGATTCTCTGCTGACCTGGAGAAAACAGGGAACGGATGTCTGGGCAGTGAACGCTGCATTAAGTGCCAAACACTTCCCCACGGACTTTTTCTTGCCCTGCACAAAGACAGGAGCTGCTGCTGTCGTTCTATAGAAGGGAGGGCTCAAGGCAACGTGTCCCGGGAGGAAGGGGAGCAGAGCTGCAGCAGCACACACACACGCGGGGGGGGCAGCTCGCGGCCAGCGCGGCGCTTTGGCTGAGGCACTCATCCGGGAGAGCCACGCAGCCCCCATCTCCCCCGCCCCAGGCTCTCCAGTGCTCAGAGCTCATTTCCATGGACAGCTGAGGACACCTGAGCTATCAGCCCCTCCTGTCCCCAGAGCAGGGGGAGCCTTGGTGGCACAGAGCCCTTCCCCTCCGTCACACCCTAGCTGCTGCTGGCTGCCTGCAGTCAGCCAGAGCCGGCCCAGCTCGGCCAGTCGGTGGCCCAGCTGGCTACCTGGCCCTGGTGTTTCTAGAGCCCAGTGCGGACACACCTGAGCTCGTGCTGCACATACTCACTGCCGCTGCCACTGCTGGCCAGCCCCAAGCAAATCCAAGTTTGGGAATCCTTGTACTATAGTAAAACTGAAAAAGCAGTTAAGAGTATCAGAATGTGAATGAGACGCACTGACCCTTGTGCTCTGATGATTAGGTGACATATCTATTATTTATTTGGCTTTTATATAAAAATGTTCCCGTGTTTGCATGCTTTATACGCTTACTTTTTCTGATGGACACCTTCAGCTCTGTAGCTTCTTTCCATTTGAGTACTGATCTGGTAGAATGTGTTTATCTTAATACCTGGCAAGTTTTCATCTCAACAGATCACCAGTCTTGGGTTCCTGCTCACATGTATGGGGAGCGGAAAATCACTAAGCTCAGAATTGCAGGAGGTTGGTTCCAGCAGGCAGTGTCGCTCTGAACCTGCTTGCTCTAGACCCTCAGGCTCTGCCCACAAGCCCAGATCAAGTCCGTCAAGGACTGGAAACGCTTGTAGAAGAGCAGCTGGGGGTTGAATGCAGGAAGACAGCAAATCTAAATGCGTATTACAGGCAAAATAATTTAAAATATCAAGTACCTCTGTTCTTTGGATATGCTCATTTCAAACAGATTCTCCTCTTCCTGCTTTGACTTATAAAAATGTTACAGGTTTATTAAAAAAATACACACAAAAAAAAAATCCAACAAGGGTAAGAACACCGCTAAGAGGCTTGAAAAGTCATTTCAAAACCCCAACCATAGGAAATAGCACCTCACACATAACTATCCCTTTCAGCCAAGCCTAACACGATTCTGAAGTTAAGCTACACTTTGCAAGTTCAGATGAAAAAGAAACCTTTCACAAAAGTTCCTGGCTGCTTAAAAAGCAATCATCAAAAAAGAAATCTGCAAAAGCGACAGTAAACGTGGTGTAGGATCACACCTATGTGAAGGCCAAATTTACATTTAGTCTTGCATCCCCCTGGAAGCATCACACAGGGCATCTGGCTCGCGTGCGAGTGCTCACACGGTGAGCGGAGCGGGCTCCTGATAAATCTCTGCTTATCCTGGGCTGAAGGCCTGCACAAGAGGGACCCAAGATCTCTCGGTTTGCTTGGGGTAACAGCCCCCACGTAGCCAGGCACAGAGCAGCTGACGCTCTTTATCCTACAGGAAAAGATTTCTTTTGACCACACAGATTTAAGATGACCCTTAGGAAGTTATATGTTTGTATAAAAGACTGTCTGATTTGGGCAAACAAGACTAAAGCCCACAGAGATCCAAAATATTTCAGAGAAATTCTTTTTTGAATGCCGTTAATACTGTAACTTGAACAACCTCACACTTACCATAATTACTGCTCGTCTCCTCATTTCTGTTGCATTTACTTTTACACTCTCTCTTCCACATTGCTTTTTCAATCCTCCCTAAGCATCTGTAGCTGATGTTATCTATGGATCATAGAATCACAGAATGGTTTGGGTGGGAAGGGACCCCTAGAGGTCACCCAGCCCAACCCCCCTGCAGGAGCAGGGACACCTTGAACCACATCAGGTTGCTCACAGCCCCCTCCAACCTGGCCTGGAATGGTCCCAGGGATGGGGCCTCCACCCCCTCTCTGGGCAACCCCTGCCAGGGTTTCACCACCCTCACTGCAAAGAATTTCTGCCTTAGATCCAGTCTAAACTTACCCTGCTTCAGTTTAAAGCCATCCCCCCTTGTCCTGTCCCAGCTGGCCCTGCTAAAAAGCTTGTCCCCCCCTTTCCTCTGGGCCCCCTTGAAGCCCTGACCGGCCGCACTCAGCTCTGCCCGCAGCCTCCTCTTCTCCAGGCTGAACACCCCCAACTCTCCCAGCCTGGCCCCAGAGCAGAGGGGCTCCAGCCCTTGGCTGGTTCTTTTAAGTCGTGCTAACCTCAGAACTCCAACATCTTGTGACATTAAGTATCAACACACTATCAGTATTTTTTAAATTGTCATCTTTTTCACTTTATAAGCTTCTCATCTATACAAGCGGCCTTTTGCTCTACTGTTACGAGACAGGCGGCTTTGTTTAATAGATTCTGGGATTATTTTAACACACAAGAGGACATCTCTCGGAAGAGACACTCCTAAACAAAACCGATTTATTTTTATTTCTATGGAAGCCTTATAAATTCCTTTTGCTGAACTCTTTTCACAGCTATATACAGCATCACAGGTGGGAGCAACCCCCCAGCTTACATAACGCCAATAAGCAGTAATATTATTTTTAACATTAGCCTTTGTTGCCTTCCCACATGGGCTTGGCGCTTTTTTTTGGGTTTGAATGCTTCCACTAAGAGCTGGAGTTCAGCCATGCTGATACTGGGCATGTCCCCTGTTTCCCCCAGAGGCAACTCTTTCTCCTGTACCCCAATACAGGTAGGAATGACCTACCACATACAAAGCAAGTTGTGTTGAGTATGCAGCAGTACAAGCTTTAAACCTGGAATAACAGGGCATTATATCAAACAGCCACGTACCAGAGAGCAGCAGCAATCTAAATTAGGGGTTTCAGTACCACGTTCCTCTAGAACTTTGATGAAATACTGCTCTGGATGAGATGTTTTCTTCTGTGGCATTCTCAACACTGACAACTTGCATCCAAATTACAAATTGGCTTAAAAGTTTAAAAATGTAAACAGTTTCACTGGAGTGAAACAAAGCAGATGCATGGGAGCTGTCCGAGCAGTAACGTCAGCATTTTAGACCCAACTGATGGACTCCAATACCAACAGAACTGTGCCCATTCAAATACACAGGAACTGGCTCCAACCCCAATCAAGGCTGAAAGCAAAACCAGCTGAACTGGGAATATTTTCAAGATTTGGAAGAACATTCTTTTAGCATAAAGCTCTGCTGAACTATAAAAGTGCAGGACTTCTAGGGACTTTGGCCAGCCTTGAGCTCTGGGAGCTGAACTCCTTCATTTCAGCAGAGTTCACCTAAAGATCTGCTGGTTTAAGTAAACAAATCTTATACTTAAGAGAAACCCTTGCCCAGATGTCTTATCCATCCTTCAAACACAATCCCATGCTGCAGGGTCACTCCTCCTGGATGGGAACAGAAAGTGCTTTGGACCACGTCTCAGAATTAGCAGGCCAAGCCAGCACTCCAGTGGGACAAGGCATTACAACCAGTTCCTGATGCTGGCCACAAACACCACAGGAACTACAAAGGATTAGAAGAACATTAAACAAAGGGTCTGAGCAGTATCTGTAGGAAATTAATAATTACAAATTAGAGATACTAAAGGCTTAATCCTGGATTTACAGGGATATGATGGAATGAGATGAAGTGTAATCAAAATTTCAGTTTAAATATTCAACCTCTACATGGCAGAGACAACAACTATAATTTATACAGATTGTCTCTTTGGAAGCAGCTTATCCTTTCATCACGCTTTGTTCACTACACAAAACCAACCAGACTCGGTCCAGGCTAAGGTTCCTAAGCTTTACCACAGTATGAACAACTATAAATCATTAAGTTCAGCATCCCTTGAGGAAGACTCACTAGAAAAACTTGCAGTTAACACCAAAGGTGGGAAGAAAAATAAGAAGGGTTGTGGGATGGTGCATGTGTTGTGCATACGTGTACATACGTGCATGCATGCGTGATTGAGGGAAGGAAGTTTTATAATAAGCATTAAAGAGTCTGTGACAAGACACAAAGAATCCCAGCATGGCAGGGGTTGGCAGGGCCCCCCGGAGCTCCCCCAGTGCCACCCCCCTGCCCAAGCAGGCTCACCCAGAGCAGGGGGCACAGGACAGCGGCCAGGCGGGGGTTGAAGATCTCCAGAGAAGGAGACTCCACAGCCCCCCTGGGCAGCCTGGGCCAGGGCTCGGGCACCCTCCAAGTAAAGAAGTTCCTCCTCACATTCAACTGGAACCTCTTCTGCTTCAGGTTGTGCCCATGGCCCCTTGTCCTGGCGCTGGGCACCACTGGGAAGAGTCTGGCTCCGTCCTCATGACCCCCACCCTTAAGATATTTGTAGGTGGTGATGAGGTCCCCTCTCAGCCTTCTCTTCTCCAGGCTGAACAAGCCCAGCTCCCTCAGCCTTTCCTCCTAGGGGAGATGCTCCAGTCCCCCCATCATCCTTGTTGCTCTCCTCTGGGCTCTCTCCAGTAGCTCCTCATCCTCCTTGAACTGGGGAGCCCAGAACTGGACCCAGGGCTCCAGGTGGGGTCTCCCCAGGGCAGAGTAGAGGGGGAGGAGAACCTCCCTCGCCCTGCTGGCCACACTCCTCTTCATGCACCGTAAGATATTGTTGGCCTTCTTGGCACCAAGGGCACCCTGCTGGCTCATGGTGAGCTTGTCATCCACCAGGACTCCCAGGTCCCTCTGGGCAGAGCTGCTTCCCAGCTGGTCAGCCCCCAGCCTGTCCTGGTGCATGGGGTTCGACCTCCCCAGGTGCAGCACCCGGCACTTGCCCGTGTTGAACTCCATCAGGTTCCTCTCCGCCCAACTCTCCAGCCTGTCCAGGTCCCACTGAATGGCAGCACAGCCTTCCAGTGTAACAGATGGATGGTTTTTGTCTTCAAGACAACTGATGAGTCTTGTTTCCACAGCGTATTTGTAGCAGCATGGTTTAACCCAGAATTGCTCTATTGCTACCTCTGCCAATCTGCAGTACCTAAAAACCTTCAGCTCTTTCTCCATCAGCAAGCCTAGGAGCAGAAGTTGGCCAAAATGCATTGACAAATGAGCACTGGGCACAGACAACTCTAGTGGACATAGTTACCACAGAAGCGGGAAGGAACAGAAAGAGACAGAACACCGTCTTTTATCTTATCCCCGCTTGTGAAAACTCATGCCTGTAGAAACATCGGAAATGCAGGCAAATAACGTTCATGCTGCTCTTGATGGTACAATAAAAGAACAATGAATGAACCATAGTGGAACCAAATAATAATAAGGACGATGGTTCATCTAGCTTGGAGGCGTCGCCAAGGTTAAGTCAGCCTATGCCCTGCATCAAAACCACTTCCAGAAAGAGAGGCGAAAAAAAAAAAAGAAAAAAAAAGAGACAGGTCATTGCCATAGGAGCCCCTCTCCTGAAGGGAACAGAAGGCCCAATATGCCAACCAAACCCACTTCTTAGGGAAGTCTGCTGCCTCCCTAGGGCTCGGGTTAAAGACGCAAAGAGAAAGCTTCTTACCCTGGTACGGCCCTCAGATTACTATAATCCATCATTGAGTCTTCAGGTAGGCAGCGATGAAGCTGCTACAAGAAGCCCAGAGCTTAATGATGGTGACGACAGGGTTGAGTGCTTATGGGTAGGAATCAGGGGAAAGGCCAACAAGGCTGATATCATGATGGGAGTCTGTTATAGACCACTCAACCAGGATGAAGAGACAGATGAAATATTCCATAAGCAGCTGGGAGAAGTCTCATGATCACTAGCCCTTGTTCTCATGGGGGACTCAGACATCTGCTGAAAATACAATACAGCAGAGAGGAAACAGTCTAGGAGGTTCCTGGAGTGTGTGGAAGAGACCTTCCTGACACAGCTGGTGAGGGAGCCAACTAGGGAAGGGGCCCTACTGGACCTGGATTTTTTGTGAACAAAAAAAGCTTAGAGGCTGTCTTGGGCACAGTGATCATGAAACGATAGTTTCTGGTTCTTGGAGAAGTAAGGAGGGGGATCAGCAGAACTGTCACCTTGGAGTTCTGGAGGGCAGATTTTGGCCAGTTTAGGAGCCTGGTTGACAGAGTCCCTTGGGAGGGGGTCCTGGAGGGCAAAGGAGTCCAGGAAGGCTGGACACTCTTCAAGAACAACATCTAAAAGGTGCAGGAGTAGGCTATCCCCATGTGCCAAAAGACAAGCCGGCGGCCGCAAAGACTGACCTGGGTGAACAGAGAGCTTTGGCTGGAACTCAGAAAAAAAGAAGAGTTTATGACCTTCGGAAGAAGGAGCAGGCAAGCCAGGAGGCCTAGAAGGATGTCATGAGGTTATACAGGGAGAAAATTAAAAGGGTCAAAGCCCAACTAGAACTTAATCTGGTTACTGCCATAAAAGACAATATAAAGCATTTCTATAAACACACTAGCAACAAAAGGAGGGCTAAGGAGAATCTCCATCCTTTATTGGATGGGGGGAGAAACATAGTGACAAAGGGTGAGTCTTTAATAGTAAGACCAGTTGTTCTCAGGGTACCCAGCCCCCTGAGCTGGAAGGCAGGGACAGGGAGCAGACTGAAGCCTCCATAACCTAAAGGGAAATGCTTAGCGACCTGCTTCACCGCTCAGACACCCAAGGGTACTGAGAGAGCTGGCAGAAATGCTCACCAGGGGAGGTCCCAGTTGACTGGAGGCTGGCAAATGTGACGCCCATCTACAAAGGCTGAAAGGAGAATCTGGGGAACCACAGGCCTGTCAGCCTGACCTCAGTGCCAGGGAAGGTTACGGAGCAGATCATCTTAAGTGCCATCACGTAGCACATCCAGGACAACCAGGGGATCAGGCCCAGTCAGCACAGGTTTATGAAAGACCGGTCCTGCTTGACCAGCCTGATTTCTTTCCATGACCAGGTGACAGGCAGCTGAATAGGAGCCAGCAGGGTGCCCAGGTGGCCAAGAGGGCCAGCGCCATCCTGGCTTGGATCAGGAGTGGTGTGGCCAGCAGGAGCAGGGCAGGGACCGTGCCCCTGTGCTGGGCACTGGGGGGGCCGCCCCTCGACTGCTGGGGTCAGGGTTGGGCCCCTCCCTCCGCGAAGGACTGGGGGGGTTGAAGTGGTTGAGTCCCCATCCCTGGAGGTATTTAAAAGCCGTGTAGAGATAGTGCTTAGGGACATGGTTTAGGCAAAGAATGATGATGAAAATGTCCAGTTACATTAATAATAAAAATGTAAGACATAAGCCTCAAGGTTTCACTAGGACCAGGCCACACTGAAGCCCTGGCTGATGCAAGAGACAGATGTGGTAATTTTTTAATAGTTCACCTAACTGCCAACAAGGTAGAATTTCATTCCTTGGTGTGGCTTCGAAGGTTTAGGTGCAGAGACCCCGATGAGTGGCTCAGGGAAATGAGATCTTGTTTGCGGAGCTGCCTGCATTGAACTCGTCTGAGCTACAGTTGAAGGGAATCAGGAAATGACTGAGGCTGGCAGGGACCTCTGGAAATCCTCCCTGCCCAAAGCAGGGGCACCTGGAGCAGAATGCTGAGGCCTGTTCTGGCCAGGTTTTGAGCAGCTCCAAGGACGAACACTCCACAGTGTCTCTGGGCAAAAACCAACAGATGACTATACAGTACTAATTCTCGGTGGAGACACATTACACTGCTCTTAAAATGCTTAACTAGAGCATTAAGGAAAGGTCACAGCACTACCGGAACAGTAGCACTGCAAAAAGCTATTTCAGTTTTTAGTCCAATTTTGCTGAGCTAATTGGATACCTCAGAGGAGAAAAAGAAAAAAAAAAAAGTAACTTCTCAGCAGGGAAACACCACTCCCAGAAACTCTCATGAACTCATCTCATAACAAAGCCAATTCCTTATCTGCAGGACAGTAAATACAACGCATTTCCCAGAGCACAGTCCAACTATCAACACCCTCCTTTACAGCTAAGGCAATCTGAATGCCAGCAATTCATATGCAAAGCAACAAGGCAACTCTCAAAGGCAGAATCCGCACCATCCCCCCCAGCTCTGGAAGCAGACTATGTGTTGCAGCTACTCAGTAATTTTACTGAATTTATGAGGACTCCAGGAAAGCCAGAACACCACACAGCTCAAGCTGTAGGAAGAAATCCCACAGCATCTCTTAATCGGAAAGAGGTTTTCCTATTTTACTGGGGCACCTCCCTGCTGGAACCAATGGTTCAGAGCTTTAATTAAATTGCCAAATTATATCTGCATTCAGCGATATGGACTACAGAATGGGGATCTGTTGAGACAGGCATCTACCAATACCCATCTGGAATCTGTTGCTCTCTATCATCTCGCTATGCACTCAGTTGTAGAAACAGTCACCATAGTGTATGTACCTTTACATAATTAACTTCAATATAAATTTTACAAGTAAGATTTTACTTTAATCATATTTTAATTCAACAATTTATTTACATAACACTGCAGGACATACCGTGCACTAGGTATTCATTCACACATGCTGCAATGAAGATATTACTGCACAGCGGCAGGAGTACGGTCTCCCAGACGGACACGGGAATAGCAGTACAGCCTTAAATGCATTATTCTTCCTAACCTACCTGAATCTTTGCGCCTGGTGATGCACTGGCCCTCCAAACCGTCTAGCTGGTGAATGACACAGCTGCGATAACAGTGCCACATTTTTGTTCTGGTTAGGATTGGCTGCAAACTTCACTGTAATGGGTTCGGAGGAACCTGGGGGTTTGTGACCATTGAAATTTGTAATTGCCTCTTCTGCTTCTGACCTTTTGTCAAACCGGATAAATGCGACCCCTCTGGACAAACCTTTTAACCAAACCAATAAAAAAAAAAAAAATAAAAAAAATTGAAGTTCAGGATAAACTCAAAATAACTTTGAAAGCAAAAAACAAAAAAGTTAAATATTTCTATTGGTCACAGCTTTCAAATTCTCTACATTTACTGTTTCTTCAGCAGCTAGAGGATAAAGCACAAAATTAAGAAACAAAAGACAAATTAACACATTCATTTCAGCTGTAACAACCACAGTGACTAAAACACTTTAAAAAAATCCACTGTGGTAGAATTCCATGAAATCTACCACCAACTGACATTTCCATTAACAAAAAAAAATCCCTCCCAACATTTTAAATTAATTCCACACACAGAAACAAAAAAGAAAGAAAGAATTAATTCCAGTTGTTTAAAAACAAAACAAACCCCCTTAGCTTCGATTACTTTATCACTAAAAAGCATCTGCAAACACAAAATTCACACTGATTTTTCCAAATGTTTTCAGTTTTCTGCACCAAAAACACTCTGGTTCGTAGATGAGGGCACGAAGGTCTAACTCTAATAAAGCAGTTTAACCTTCTGTAATTAAGAGATCACAATTTCATCTACATCACAGCCATTATTTCTAGCTCTCGCATACCTTATCTTTAATCATTAAAAACTGATGAAGAATTACCTCCTGGTAACTGTACTGAAACAATTACACTGCTATTAAATGTTTGCATCTTTTTTTTTCCCCCCCCCCTAATTCCAGACCCCAGCCACTGGATGCCGTTACCCTTCTTAGATCTCCCCCCCACACCCCTGCTTCTCATCTGTGACTTGATCGTAGTCTGGAAACACTGTTGTGAGGCTAAAAGGGTACATTCTGTTTAAATTTCATTCCAAAGCAGATACTATGTTCTCTCTATACATATATATGCTAATTGTAGGACTTTACCAACTCTGTTTCAGAAAGGGCCGTATCAAATACTTTCACGTTGTCTCTACACCCACACAGGGCAATCTTCAAAGACAGTTTCAAAAGTTGTTGAAGCTTGTCATAAATCACAAAGTTATTTATAACAATTGAATATGAATTCCTGTATTTCACAGAAGAAATGCAGCATGACAAAACCCTGGGCATGCAGCAAGCAAGCAAAAGGGAACCCAACCCTACACCTACCCACAGAATGGTTTCTAGGGAAGGCGTATTTCCATTTGGGGTACTGGGAGAACTTCCATAAATAACAACTCATCTTGTTTACTGCATGTTGTTAAACATGCAAAGTCACACTGAGAAAGCCTATTTCCTAAGTCACTGCCCTGTTTGAAGTAGAGGACTGCAGGACAATGGTGGGAGATGGCTGGCACCAACCGTGCAGCTGGTGTTTCCAAAGTGACCTGGAAGGAGTCAATCTGTGAAGAATCTGTGTTATGTGAATCAATCTGTGTTATTCCAGTTTTTGATTTCTTACTGGTTACTTCCAAAACAGGAGGCTGGACCAGACTGGCTCATCACATCAGAGCTGACAGCACTATATGCTCCGATACCATTGAGATGAGCCTTTCTGTGCCAGGAGGAGGCATGTGCCCCTCCACGGAAAGGCACAGAGCAGCAACATCTCCCCAGAGTCAGCAAGGACACCTCTCCACTTCCATGCTGTTCATCTTGGTGCTTCTCACTTAATCTATCATATTCATTTAAAAATATAAATATTGTAGAAAGCATATTTTGAAACAGATTAAGTCTCAAAAGCTAGAGGACAGCCTCTGCTGAGAGGATACATCTGAAAGTACAAATTAAAGTTTGTCCTAACTGGGACTAGATCAAGATATGAAATGCAGGTTTTAAAGCCAAGGCACAGGTACGTTCTTGAAGGGAAAAGAAACCTAGGCTATGCATGCATTGAACTTTATAACGTAAATAGAACGTTCTTCAAACAATACGTTATTAAGGTTATTTGAAAGCAAGCGGTATCTTCTGAGCTGACCCTGAATTAGACAGCATCGTGCCTCAGCACACTCAAGGAAAACTATTATTCCTGGAGAGATTTTAAGTGCATGACTTCTGTCATCTCATTTTATAGCTCTGCCAAAGACAGATGCTCGCATTCCAGACTCCACTGGCAGCCAGAGAAGGATGGCTGTTCTGGACACTTGTATTGATAAGTTTCCTGTGCTCTAGAAGCCTTTTTCTTGCTTCTACTATCACCTAGATAACAAGCTCTAGAGACAGAACCATACAGATATCAAAGTTGGACAAAATAAATCCTCCTGCCTAGCAAAGGCAGGCTAGGATTTTCCTTGCTCAACATGGGAGCATCTACAATGTCAGTGTCCGGATCTCTTGGGGTCACCTCAGATTTCTTTCATACTCGGTTGCATTTACAGTGCAGTCTGACCAAAACAAAACACTTCAAGCAGATGCCTACCCAAGCAGCTAGCTCCCATGGAGACATTTAACATCATAGGCTTTAACATTCAGTCAGATTAATCCCACCAAAGGCTGCTGATGGCCTACTCTAAATTACAGTAGATTCCTCAAAGAGCATGGAAGTTGCTGCTTAGCTACTGTGTATAAATGTACATACAGTACATAGATGTTAAGTGTGGAATTGCCAGAATTAGATTATCTCCTATTCTAATATAGCACATGCATAATCAATGAAAAAGTGCATTTGTAGAAGTTCTCTCCAAATTCATACATGACATAAGGGCTACTGGAAAAAACATAGAACACCTAAGGTTACAGGACAAACCATACTCCTCAGTTACACAGTCTGAAATAATTAGGTAAGAAATTAAAACTCCATGAAAACACATTGTAACACTGAGTCAGAATTAATGCTATAAAGGAAATCCTTAACTTTGGTCTCTCCTGAGCTGAGTGCTTAACTAAGCAACTTCTCCCTTTTCTTTCTCATTTTTTTTTATATAAACAAGATACATCCAGAAAATTCAAAAGGGTAGTACTAAGTGTATTAAGTTCATTCTTTTGGTTAGCAGAAACCACAGAGGACTGTAAGATACCCCAAATGTTTTAAAACATGAAGAAATTGTGCGAGTTCCAGATTGCTATAAAAGACAAAACACGTTACTGTTTTGCTTTTTACCACATAACTATGGCCTTGAATTTACCTGTGGATAGCAGCTATGTTTGTGCAAAGCAAAGGTACCATCAGCGCTCCAGCTTACAAACACTGCCCAGAACCACGCTGTGCTACAGGAACACCAAGCCTCACAGCAAGAGAGCAGACTGGGCAAAGCAGCAGCTCAGCATGGTAAAACTGACCATAAGACCATAAAATATAATACGAGGTTTAGACTGTAAGCTAGCAACGGAGGCAGCATAAGTCATTCCATGTTTAAAAAAAAAAAAATCACTTGAAAAAGATAATCCATCAAAATTACTTCAGTGGCTGACACCAGGTGTCACGGTTAGTTTGCGAAAGCCTAATTTAGTTTAGGAACTACCAGTCTCTCAAAAAACCCCGAAACATGCTATACACTACAGCTTCATGAAGACAGTGCAACAGCACTCACCTGTAGTTTGATCCACAAGCACACGTGAGTTGATGATGCGTCCAAAACGTGAAAACATATCTTCTACATCTTTTTGTGTCATTGACCTTGGTAGTCCACTAATATATAAATTAGCATCCTTGATGACTTCAGAACTTGGACGAGCATAGGAAACCTTTAAAAAGAAGGAAAACACACCCGTATGTATGTTCAGAGTATAAATAGGAATGTAATTTATTTTGTCATGAGTCACTTTCACAGGCATTTTTTATTGGTGTTCAACAACGCAGAACAAGGAGAAGGTAGGGGAAATTGCCAAAAAAAAAAAGTCATGGCCCTGTATGACTCCATTCACTGTGGGCTTATGCAATAAGGAATATAGTGGCATTGCTACAAAGAGACAGCAGTACACTAACACCAATGGTTCCAACACACGTATTTGCTGCGCTGAAGAATCCCCGAGTGAAATTCTGACTCAGACACTGGACCAGTCAGTAACCACAGATCACACCAAGAACTTGTGCTGTCAGTATATTTTTAAAGCCTCATAAAAAGATTTCTCCAGCTGGAGTACAGTTTTGTATCTTAATTTCTGCTACTAGATAATGTTACAAATACCACCTAAGCAGGTGTGATTTCCTACACATACAGCACTAGCTGTTGTTTTGGAAAAGGAGTGCACGCGCATTAACACGATTTAAAATGGAGATCATCAAGTACCTAAGATATGCACAAGTTTAAAAGCCTGGCAACAATTTGGAATGATCCCACCTACTGCTGTAAAAACAGTGGGAATGAAAAAAAGGGAATCTTTGAATACAAAGCTGTTACAAAACCCAAGAGGCTTAACAGCTCACTTTGCTACTCTTCTCCCAGATTCTACCTCTCTTGCAGACAAGTCTCACCACCAGAATGAAGTTTATTAGAATGCCATTTTCATAGAAGATGGAAAAAATCTGGACATCCTACCTTGATAGTTTTTGACTGAAGTCTGAGGCCATTCAGTGTGTTTATTGCTCTTTCAGCATCTTTTGCAGTAACGTAGTTCACAAAGCCATAGCCTAAGCTGTGTCCTACATGGAAGAACATGTTTTTAAATTAATCCTAACAAAAGAAAGTTATCACCATCAAAATTAAAGGAAAAGCAAATGAGAAGTGAACTCCACATAAACATAATCCAGACAGCAAATATTTAAAATAAGCCAGAGAAGTTTCTCAAGGCTGGCATACATCATACGAAGCAACTCAGAGCTCCTTCATTTGCCCCTTTGGACATCCCTCCGTCTTCCAGGACAGGGTGTATCAGACAGCTGCAGATGATCCATCAACAGTAAGAAATTCAAGACTAAAATACCAACTCTGAACAGTCTTGTAAACTTAATGGGTGTGGAACAAAGGCGTGAATTTAACAAAGTTCATAAGTACAAACTCTTGTAGGTAAAGAGCAGAAAGTGAGAAAGTGTCAACGGATGAGCTGCTGGGTAAGAAATCATAAGGCTACTCATTCCTGTGTAGCCATCCCAACCTTCACCCCTGGAGACAAGAGGGAAAAAGAAGTTTTCAATGCTTCATACATTCATAAAGTGAAGGAGCAGTAAGTATCCCAAACACAGGATGAAACTGAAGAGTGAAAAATTCTCTTTAACGCAGACAATTCATGTACTATTACATTATGGAAGTTTACTCTTAATTTTTACAAAAAGAATATGAGAAGAATAATACAAATCTTCAAAACATTTGCAGCAAAGGATATTTATTTGGATATTTGTTCTGTTGCCATCTCCAACCCCCACAAATGCTACTATCAATTATAGCACTACATACTAAGATCATTTTGGGTTGCCATTTCCCAGCAATTAGAGGCTCTTATCACTGTAGACCTAAAAATAACTAAAATACTTCCAAGACTGTCTCAATGCAATGAAGCAACTCCCATTCCTTAAGATTCACCTTTTTCAGACAACTTCTTGCCTCAGCCACATCTATGAGATTTTCTAAAGAAAACCGTTGAGCATGCGTAGTAGAATGTGCTATTTTACTTTAACAATATAAATTTTTAAGTTATTATTACGCTCCGTTGTTAGGCTTGAGAACACCAGAAGACACAGCTGATCGTTATAGTAGAGGATTCTCTTCCAAAATACAGCCCTTTTTTGATCATACAGTGTGGCTCCCCTAGAGTCGTAGCTGGCAAGAAAGTTTTGCTTTCCAGACATTTCAGAACACCAAAATATACACATGCGCTGCCACCCCCATCCCACCCCCAAAAAAAAAAAAAAAAAAAAAAAAAAAAGTCAGACAGTGATTATCCTAGCACAAAATGTCAGGAACCGAAGAACAGGGCTGTAACAGACACTGCAGATTAACTCCATCTTCTGAAAAAAGGATCACCAGCCTACGGAAGGAATCGAGACCTACGAGTGTAAAAGCCACAAGGGATGGAAGGAAGCTCCAAGGAACCCTCACAGCGTTATTGCTAACAGCGGACAGGACAGACTGACTGCAGAACATCTGCACCAGCACAGCTCCCTGGCACATCCTCTGCGCTCCTCTGCTTTGTTGGGAATCCTAATAGACCAGTAACTCATCTAAACACAAATAATGTCATTGCCTGTTTCCTAATACACTCCTTGTATAAACAGTCCCAGTTCATTTTACTGTCTGCTAAGGCTCTTGAAGAAGCCAGATCCCCTTTGTGTTCAACCCTCACACGGGAACAACATCCCGCTCTTACAGACCCAGCGCTAAAACATCTCCGCTAGCACCGACCAAACTCTCGTGATGCCAGATGCTTTGCACAACTGCAATGGCAAATCACTCTGACAGCCAAGGAGGATTTAACCCTGCATAGGAAATAAATAAATGCAATAAAACCAAGATCTTCAACACCAGCTTCTGCGCCTTTATGCTTTAAAGATCTACAGATAACATAGAACAGATTTTGCAGACTTACATAATCATAGAATCATTGAGGTTGGCAAAGCCCTTTAAGCTCTCCCAGCCCAACCGTTCCCCTCCCCCTGCCATCCCACCCCCAAACCCTGGCCCTCAGCACCGCCTCTGCCCGGCTGTTAAATCCCCCCAGGGCTGGGGACTCGACCCCTTCCCTGGGCAGCCCCTTCCAGTGCTTGACAACACTTTCATTGAAACAAATTTTTCCTCATGTCTAAATTATCTTATGTGTACCTACAGCGTAGGTTTTGTGGATCTCTTTTTAACATGTTTTTTGTGGATTTCTTTATAACATTAATTTTCTGCTTGATTAGTCAGAGACAGTCCATCATTTAGATCGAATCTGGTCAGTCCACAATCACTTACCTAATGCGATTCTTTTCCCATGATGAAAAAAACAAATAATTTAACAATTAGAAAAACGTTTAGCACCCGGACCCTGGCTTATTTCTCCAGAATCTGACCAAGAAAACAAAGATAGGTTTAAGAGGGAACAAGTGTCACGCAGACAGGCAATGACTTTTTCCCCTCCTACGAGGGTGGGAGCAGCCCAACACCCCTACAGGCACAGCAGGTACACCCGCCCTGCAGGCTCACACCACCAGCTGCTTTACAGGTATTTTCAGTCTGTCCCAAAAGCCATGCAAACATGAATATTCCAGAAAACTACTGAATAGAACCAGGTCCTAATAAAGTTTATGGAAATAGGCTCTTAAAGACCAGGGAAACAGACTTCAGCAAGACTAATCCTGCCAAGTCCAAGGCACTGAGCCCCGGCAGTCAGGGCTGCCTCCCCCCAGCAGACGCTGCACTGGGGAGGGGGCGCCTCTGTTCTCCTGGCAGGGCAAGAGCAGCAGGATTCCACACTGTATAAATTTATTAAGCCATCTCTAGTACTCTGAGTCATGGAGATCAGGGGCTCAGCCTATGACCAGTGCCAGTGAGTATCCTTCCCTATTTTCTTGCAACAAGTTCCCAGGTAACACAGCGCTTACTTACCCAGCCGCCTGCTTGCAAAGCATCAGACAGGCCATACGTTCATGCACTGTTTGAGACCAGTGACAAGCAAGATTAAGCTACTTAGTTTGGGTTTTATCCTGTATGTAAGTAACAGCGCTCATGGACACTCGGGACCAAAAGGGGCCACGTGGTCTGGGTCCAGTCCCTGTAACCACAACCTGTAGATACTCCCCTTCCCTAAAACGGAAGCAAGCCCCACATTAAAAGCAGTTTGGTTTTTGTCCCAGGCACTGACTGGAAGTATGTTCTACAACCCCTCCAGCGCTCTCCTTTTCTAAATGCAGGTCTTCACACTTTGTACCTCCTTGCTCTCGTGCAAACACTGGCCTTGAGCTTACACACGCTTCTCCTTCCGAGCGCCCGCTCCCCAAAGCGCACGCAAGCAGTGCCCACATCCCCGTGGCCCTCTTCACTGTTCTCATCTGAGCAAAATTCTGCACCTTCTCCACTCCTAATTTCATGCAGGTTGCTCAATGATATTCCTTATCAAAGACTTGGAAAGTCCTGGGAAAAGAGAGCAGGGACGGAATGGGGTTGACAGAAAAAAAACATTAAAAAAAGAAGGTCTAAGAAGTGGCAGGATTACAACAGTTACCAGACTTTCTCATATTTGCTATAGGCATTTGACAATAAGTTTGTACTAAAACCCAGAAATGATTCCTGTTAACTTTTACCTGCCACTAAATAAGAAAATACCAATTACCCACCTTTCTCTGCAAAAACCTAGAATCCAGACCTTCCCTCTCAGGCTATACTTACCTTTAAAATACATCAGTGTCACATGACTTTACAGTCCTTAAGTGCTAAAAATAAAGCCAACCCGCGCAAAATTGACGACATATATTAACTTATCTTGCTCTAAATACTTAATGCCATCGTTCTCAGCCATCTCCTGCTGTTCAGTTACCAGTTTTCACCTCTGAACAGGGTAGGATATCTAACACACGACGGTCCCGGCACTGCACGAGGCACGTTCCACCGTTCCTCCAACAGGTCACTCGTCAGGAACGCTCTCTGCTTCACAATTTCACTCTGTATTCCCTCCTCCTAAACAGTGCACGCTACTTTCCCTTTAGGGCATGCCAGAAAATATCTAAGGAACCAGCATTTGCACAGCATCATGATTTATGTCAAGTGCTTATCCCAGGCAAGGAGACAAGTTATTTGCTTTATCATGATGTTAAGAGCCTGCTAGAAACCTATGATGCACAAGGCGGCAGTACGGCAACCGTTTTCAATCTATTTTAGTGGGTAGTAATTAAAAATAGTTTTAAAAAAAAAAACTCTTAAAAAGTTTGCATGTACATAAATGCAAATATACTCAAGAGACAGAGATTAAAAAAAAAGAAACAAGTAGGTCCTTATCTGGATGAATAATTAACAAAGTGACCACAAAACCTAGTTTTAAGCAAACTGCTATACCCCTTCAGCAGAAAGAATCTAGTTTTGTTTCCGCAATAAAAAGCCCTTTCATGAAAGAGGGGACTCATTTTCTTTCTGTGCATCACTTGGTTTTCTGTCCATGTCCTTGCTTCCTTTCCCAGCTCCTCGAGACGCGCTGCTTCAGTTCCCAGCTCGTTTCTTATTCCCCTCCTGCTACCGACAACCCCAGTTGCCCCGAGCACGAGACCAGAGCTAGTACCTATTTTCCACTTCACTACAGACCAGCTGCCCCCCCCCAAGGCAGCTAACACGGATTCTCCCCATCCTATCCTTCTCAAGAAAACCTAAATTTAAACCTGGCTCCTGTTATGTCAGAGCAGCTCAGTACGAAAGCTTTTTCTGAACTGGGAAACAGTGTTTTGAGATTAAATTTAGAAAGCCCAAGTAAATAACACTGAAGGATGGACAGATCTCCCCAGACCTCACTCAGGGGAGGATGCGGCATCTCGCAAAGAGAGTTGGGTTTGGGGTTTTTTGTTTGTTTGGCTTCACAAAACGTGCTGTGAGCGATAACCAGATAGCTTAAATTTGTATGAATGCATCAAGAAAAACCACGTCCAGATACCAGACATCAGTGTGCTGAAAATGCAGAATTCAAAGCCGTGAATCTGTAGTTTCAGAGGATAAGAACAGATTAAAAGTGCTCAGATGTGCCCTGCGTGGGCTTTCGTTAGCACAGTTACACTTCTGTATAGCTAGGGATACACAATCACGTCAACCCTGAGAAAAATGCAAGCACCCTTGCATCAAACTTCCAAAACCAAGGGTTGTGCCAACACACAGCAAGGTGGGACCGGCAGAGCAGGTGACAGAGGCTGTGTTCCACCCCCCGAGCAGAGTCACCCCCGCGCACACAGCACCTTCTGTTTCCTGACACCCTACCACCCAGGAGAACCAGCAGATGTGTCAGCTGAGCAGGGAACTCGTGGCAGAGCTCCAACGCAAACAGGCAGCACACGGGGGACGGAAGCAGCGACAGCCTACGGAAGGAGGAATTCAGCAACACTGTCCACCCAGAGCCAGGAAAGCCAGAGCTCAACTGCAGTTGAGACTTGAAAGGAATGCAAACAAACAAACAAAATAATATCAAGGGTAACAAGAAAAGCTTCTACTGCTGTCTCAGCAGTGCAAGGCTGAAAAAGGAAAACGTGGGGCAGCTGCTGAGCAGGGCGTGCGATTTCCCGAGCGGTACACGCTGCCGCCTTTGCCTCTTCACTGACAAAATCTAAGGCCTCTGCACTTGGCAAGAGAGTTCAAGGAGAAGGACCGGCGGATGAAGATCAAGTCAGGGACTGGCTGGTTGAGAGACCTTGACCCATACAAGTCCATGGGACGAGACGGGCTCTTTCTAAGGATGCTGAGACACCAGGCTCATGTTCTGTCTGAAACTGCTTTCTATCATCTTTGAACGGTTATGGAAATTGGAAAAGGTTCCCAGCAATTGCAGGAAGGCAAATGCAGCATCCATCTTCAAAAAGAGACCAAAGAAAAACCCCTGCACCACCACTCCCCTCTACGTGTATGCCTGCAAAAAGTAGAGTTTTGCACAGATCTCTCCTGGGACCTGCTGTTTAACCTTTTATCCATGACCTGGAGGAGGGAATGGGAATGCGTTCTCACCAAGATCAGAGATGACACCAGGTTGGGAGGAACCTGTCAATACACTGGAGGGGAGGGCTGCCACTCAAAGGGACCTAAACACGCTGGCGGAATGGGCCAACAGGCGCCTTATGAAACGCAGCAAGGACAAATGCAAAGTCCTGACCACGGGAAGGAAGAAACCCTGGCAACAACACAGACTGGGCACCTACCAGCTGGAGAGCGGCTCTGTGGAAAAGGACCTGGGAATCCTGGTACAGAGCAAGGCGAGCACGAGCCAGCAGCGCACCATGAGAGAGAAGGTTAACAGCACCCTGCACGGTGCCAACAGAAGCACAGCCAGAAGACGGATGAGATCATTCCCCCGTACTCAACACTCACTAGACCACACCTAGAATGCTGAGTTTTCATGTCCCCCAGTGCAGGAAAGACATTGATAAACTGGAATGAGCTCAGCAAAGGGCCACCAAGATGCTCAGGGGACGGGGCCACGTGGAAGTTTACAAGACCAGATGGGATAAAGTCCTGGGTAACCTGGTCCGACCTCCCAGCTGACGCTGCTCTGGGCAGGAGCCCGGACGAGTGTCCCTTAAAACCGCACCAGCCCCGATCCCAAATGACAGAATGAGGAACTCAACCCTACATTAATCTGAGGTTCTTCCAGTTCCACAGAACAAGGTCTTTTTGTATCAAGACAGCCTACATGCATACTTCATCTAAGCAGGGATGTAAGAGAATTAAATATTAATGAAAGGTTTAGAGAAGGTAAAGAATCACGTATTTTCTTCTCCCTCACAGTATTTTCTCCCATTCATGGAACCATTTCTAAATTTTGAGTTTATTTCTAGTGTAGCCCTGAAACCAATGACTGGAATTACCAAAACTGCTACATGGCTAGCAACACAGACTCTGCCAATTCCCAGTGGACTAGTTATTCTGTCACACATTTTTGGAAGCACCGACTCTCATAGTCTATTTTTAATTGAATTAAAGCTCATTTCTGTAGATTTCCACTAGTTTTCCTCTGTCATTTTTTTGTCCACTGGTCTCAGGAGATGACGATAGTTTCCAGCTCCTCCTTAGATCCTTCAGCCCAACATTAAATCTGCTCCACATCCTAATCATTAACCGTTTTTTCACTTTAATATTCTGAATGCCAGCTTCAGAACCTAACATGTTCTACATGCACTGTTTGGCTCGACTTTGGACAAGCCGGTTGCTCTTTGTTACTCCCATGACAGTTTTTGGTTTCATACTACAAGGTGTCCTTACAAAAAAAAAAAACACCAAACATTTTTCATAGAAGAGAATAGAATCACACAATTGTTTAGGTTGGAAAAGCCCTTTAATATCATCAAATCCAACCATTCCCCTCCCCCTGCCATCCCACCCCCAAACCCTGGCCCTCAGCACCGCCTCTGCCCGCCTGTTAAATCCCCCCAGGGCTGGGGACTCGACCCCTTCCCTGGGCAGCCCCTTCCAGCCCCTGACAGCCCTTTGGGGAAGGAATTGTTCCCCAGGCCCAACCTCACCCTGCCCTGGCACAACTTGAGGCCCTTGCCCCTCGTCCCATTGCCCCTTCCCTGGGAGCAGAGCCCGACCCCCCCGGCTCCCCCCTCCTCTCAGGCAGTTGTAGGGAGCGATGAGGGCTCCCCTCAGCCTCCTCTGCTCCAGGCTGAACCCCCCCAGCCGCTCCTTGTAAGACTTTCGGATGTCTTTGCATATCATATGATTTTTGGATGTGAACATCTCAAGTATTTCATCACCAATCTTCAAAACTATCAGTAGAAGGGCACAATTTTCCCTTACACGTCTATGCTGCTCAAACCCTATCATCACAACACAGAAGTGATTCTATTTATTACTTGTCTACCACATAGCTCACAGCATATTTTTGAAAATACAGGGAACACCCCCTAACACTAAAGATATAGATGATGCATCTCAGCTACTCTGAGAACACATGAATCTGAAGCTGAAACCCATTGCCTCAGCCAAAACTTCTCTCCTGATCCCGTCCCCATTCTCCAGCAACATCCTTACACCCGGCTTCAGCAGTGATACTGAGAAGTTGCTTTGCTTCTCAAACACATCCATCCTTTCCCACTTACGCCATGGTGACCCCAGGAAGTCCCAGAAAACTAGAAAACATGCTGCTTGAGACAGAACTAAGCACAGTCATTTTAGTACAGGTACTGAAGTAGCATGTTAATCTTAAAGATCACTTTCACTTCGCCCCCTACAGTCTTTTATACAGATTTTGGAAAATGGAAGTGAGGTTGGTTGTGGGGTTGGTTTTTTTTTTTTGCTTGAATAACTTCTTGAAGCTACAATTAATCATTCTGAATTACTTTTTACAGTTCTGCTTCATCTCCAGTTTAGTCATAAATGCTGTTCAAAACTATCATTAGTCACACAAACACCAAGAGAGCACTGCAGAAATCCCACATAATCATGTTTGTGCAAGGCTGGGGACAAAGCTCAGCCTAGCTGGATAGTCTGGTCCTGTGCCTAACCTAGTAAGAGACCTGAGAAGCACTGCACTGCTGTAAGGCTGGATCAGTCGGCTCAACACTACACCAGGAATCACTGCGCCACACTCCACTTACACTTTAAGCACACCCTTTAGAGTACAAAACCAAAAGCTTAGGTTTGTATTTAAGCATTTCCCCAATATTTGTCCTTTAAACACCTCTGTGGTCGGTGCTAATGCAACAGCTCAGTACCTTTCCCCTGCAGTAACTGAATTCAGCATTATTACAGTTTCGCAGATTGCTACCTGAGCCAATTCCTTAAGGCTGAAAACAAGCGTGTCTTACCGAAAAGACTTTCGATTGCAACAGAAAGGAATGAGAAAGGAAACAAAGAAAACAATACCTAGTTTTACTGATAATGATTTTCAAATACGGACCGCGTCCCCACTGCTTGATTTGGCTTTATAAGCCAGAACACAAGCCACTTTCTATTCCATAACCAAATGATGAATCACAGAATCCCAGGATGGTGGGGGCTGGAAGAGCACTCTGGAGCTCACCCAGCCCACCCCCTGCCCAAGCAGGCTCACCCAGAGCAGGGGGCACAGGACAGCGGCCAGGCGGGGGTTGAAGATCTCCAGAGAAGGAGACTCCACAGCCCCCCTGGGCAGCCTGGGCCAGGGCTCGGGCACCCTCCAAGTCAAGAAGTTCCTCCTCACATTCAATTGGAACCTCTTCTGCTTCAGTTTGTGCCCATGGCCCCTTCACCAGAATAGTCTCATTTATGGAAGTTTTAAGGGCAAAATTGCATTTAACAGGTTTGGAAAGCCTGACCTTCAAACAACTCAAGAAAACATTATGAATAAAAAAAAAACGTGGCCTCTCCTCCATTTGCAAAATAAGTGGCATTTACCTTGAAACGAAGATGGCTACAAGCAATTCAAACAGACACTTCTTCAGAAGAGAAGTCAAATGCTACAAAGCTAACTTGACATAAGTCTGTTCTTCACCCTAGTTCAAGGAGACAGCTTCCAGGGATCTCGCTATCTCCACAATATTTTAAAAAAATCAACCATATGCAGTAAGAGCAGCAGCTTTAAATCCTGAAAACAAAAGGGTTTCTATTTTTAGTAATTAATTTCATTTCCTGAAGCCCTTCCACATACTTATAATTTCTATATGTTATCTTTATATTTTTTCCTTTCTCTCATGTCCAGAACATTTTACTATTGAGATTTAAGTTGCTCCAGGGCTCTTTTTCCAGATGAATTGCCAGCATCCTAGATGCTGTGAAGTGAAAAGGATTTGTAAAGTGAACACAGAAAATACCAGGCCCACAATTGTGCATGAATACCACAGGCTGATTCCTTAAGGAAGTCTTTTGGAGGGAAAATGCCTTGCCCACTCACTGTAAGATCTCCTTTAGGACAGATTTTGTTAATCTGTGGTTGGAACAGAAACCGAGGGCTGAAAAATCCACTTCCCCCATCTCCTTGTGAAGACGCTTCAGCTTTCAAATAACAATGCTTTTTTAGCTGCGAACATTACAATGCAAAACCTCAGCAAGTGTTCAGAGCCAACACGATCTTAGGTTAAGCTGAACTAAAACGTTATTCTGCAGAAACATACTGCTTCTCCGTTGGAAGAGAATGGAAGTATTCTAAGACGATGTGGAACAATAACTCCCACTAAAAACATGTTGGGAAATAGAGTACAACTGAAGATTTTGCTATATGGCTCATTGTTATGGCTTGGTGAGGGAAAAGAAAGGCAAATGAAGTGAAGATATCAGCTTTTGTAAAGCAGAGTACTTCCTGCAACGGCTAGTACAACTGCGTTTGCCTTTCTGACTTCATGTGCCTACGTATCGCAGGGAGGGGTACTTAGCATGAACACATTTAACCACCTCAATGTCTCCAGACAGAGTAAAAGGATACCCACAACCCCAGAACAGTAGGAAGTCGTCCTCCATTACGCCAGCCCTGCCTTAAAGCTTTCAGAGAACACTGCTGAGGTCCCTCCGAACAGCAGCACCACCACCTGGTGTATCAGCCACTCCTTCCACTTTGCTATCAGCTGTAAAGATGCTCTGGGTGCAATCTGTCCCATCATCCAGGTCATTAACAAAAATTTTAAACAAAATTGGCCCTGATAGCAAACCTTTGGGTACTTCATTAGTGACTAGCCTTCAGCTGGACTTTGCACTGCTGATCACTGACCTCCGAGATCATTTTTCAATCCAACCACAGGTCCTTCACTGGGTGACACAGGTCCTCCAGCACTGCACACCTCCTGCAGCAATAAGAACACGTCTTCCTACCCAGCCTAAGCGAGAGGCCCCAGGCACTCCCTGCAGCCCAAGACCTTCACGCTCTTTTTCGGTCAAGGTAGTTCTTTTTTTATCATAGAATCATAGAAAGTTTTGGGTTGGAAGGGACCTTTAGAGGTCATCTAGTCCAACCCCCCTGCAGTGAGCAGGGACACTGTTAACTAAAGATCAGGTTGCTCAGAGCCCCGTCCAATCTGGCCTTTTGGTCAAAGCCTCTGATGTTACGGGGATAGCTGCTACAATAACTGCTGGAGACTGCGCACAGCATGTCACCACCGATCCTGAGTGCACATAGGCCGATCGCAACACAGCCCGTGGTCCCCACCTGCACTGCTATGGCTGTTCTCAGCGCTCTGGGAACTATACTTTAGGCTAGCCTGTTATATAGGCCTGTCCTAAGCAATAGCTAAAAAGGTGTTTGACCCTCCCTAACCAGGGGTCAACTGGAACAAAAGTTCCAACCTCCTTTGATGAAGTAGAGGTGGCAGAGCTCCTCGCTACAAGTCAAGGTCTCCTACCGCTATCCTTTCCTGGCAGCAGCAAGCACGCCAGTTCTTCAAAGGGTTCCTAGAAGTCCACTGACAACCCTAGAAGTTCCCAGAACATTTAGAAGCAGAGCCCAGGAACTGCTGCACCAGCTAAAGAACCCAAGCAACCTTTAGATTAAGTGCATTCCCAAACTCTTGCTATAACTCAGTTAATACCTTATGCTAAAGGACATTAAGTGAAGCTGGCAAAGCCAGAAGGGTGTTAACCTTTTCAGTATTTGGCCGCTTTGTCTGCAAACCATTTGCACTTTTCATTAAGTTAACCATTGTTGTTAGGCATTCTTGAATGCACATTTAAAGAAATTGCGTACCACCAAATGTGATTAAAAAGCTAGAAAAAAAATCCAAGGGTAATGATGCATTCCAATTACACAGTTAACAGCAAAACTGCATAAGCAATTTCACAGTTGTTTTCCATGCAAAAGGAAACAATTTCAGCCAAAGAGAATACTTAAATACTTTCCACAAAACAAGAACACTTAAGAATTCTGTTTCTACACTGGAGCCCAGTGCACTGGTGAAATGAATGGTTACCCTGCCGTGTGAGCGAGCGCGCTACTCACCGCCCTTCAGTGCCCAAAAGCAGTGCAATAAAATCTTCCTTCCCTTTTGGCTTTAAAAGCTTACAAGGATGCAGCCATTAATTTCTTTTTCAGTTGCATAATTCCTGTGAAAGAGTCTTCCAGAGCAGACATTGTGAAAAGGAAAAGGCAGGGAATAGGTGAAGATGCATACTGATTCCTGAGGAATTCCAACTACCGAGAAGTTGCTCATTTTCAGTCCTGTAAGCAACATCATGCCACGTGCACACCTGCAGTGCAAGTGAGCCAAAAAATCCTGTTGTTATGAGATGGACCCCAGATTTCTGCATGCAACCTTAACAAGGCACCCCAAAACGTCCATTCTGCTCCATGTTTTTCAGCAACAGTGGAGCGCTACCTTTGTCCCTGATCAAGGAGGCCAACGTTAGCAGGCTCCATCAGATCTCAAGCTATAAGCAAATGCAAGCAGCTGAGAGGAAGCCACCGTCTCCTTTCGGTGTCTGCATAGAGATGGCCGTATTTGGTAGCTGACAGGTACAGACAGAGCCTTTGGCACAGTCTGAAGGATCAGATCCTGCATTTCCTAGAGTAGAAAGTCGTGACTATTTTGTCACGAGTATCACAGGGATACCTTCTTCCCTGCTCAAGCAGTACAGAAGGTGTGAGGGAGGGAACAAGAACCCTCAAGAAGTTGGACGCCTCCCTACCAAAATCAACTGCCATCAGAGAGAACACTTTTACAGAGAGGTGCACACAGCAAACTTGTCACCAGGTACTCAGAGCAGAGCTATGGGCGTCACGAGCAATAAACAGATCCCACGGTGGTCTGAGACCCTGAACACATGGGCAAAGTTTAACCCAACCTTTTCAGAGCTTTAGGACAGTCAGGTTTGAAAGTACCAACACTTCAGCAGGGTATGGGGAACACAGAGAAACCAAATACAACTTATGCTCGCGGCAGACTAACTTTCAGCTTTAGCATTTGGTCCAGAAGGGTGAAAAGTCTGCATACACCTGCACGAAAAGCAGACTAAATACGACCAGGCTCTCTCGGAAAATTTACAGCTATTGATTAGAAGCATCCACACTGCACAATCAGACATCCTGACACAATGAGTCATCCGCATCTGTGCTGCAAGAAATTCAGCAAGAATCCAGCAAGTGGCACAAAGCCCTGGATTTCTGCATTAACAGGTACTGAAGGAGGAGAAAAGCTTTAAAAATGTTCACCTGTAAGAGGAGTCTAGCACAGCAGATTGGCTGGAAACCCAGACCCCAGATGTCCCAGCAAAGTCAGGCACCCCCAGTGCAAAATAAGGTACAGGACACATTTCTGCTGTTGAATCATCTGCGGAGGACATTTAACAGTATACACATTGCTGGGTAGGACATCAGTACAGAGCACAAGTTTGGCACCATTGTGTCTAAAGTCAGTGCTAGAGGGCTACGGTCTAATCAGTGCAGGCTGATCAGACCAAACTGCAGGACTTTTCCTTGCTCTCAGCCCCATAAGCCAGAGCCACAGGAAGAGAGGATTTCATCAGCTGAATTTGGTCAATGGTTACTCACGAGCCTCAGCAATTACCACAAAAGGCCAGGAGTGAAAAGTTACATCTCGGACTTGACACTGCGCCATACTATATTGGGAAGCAACCTTCAAATATTTCCCCAGGGCTCTAAGCCCCAAGGTATGGCTAGTGCTAGTCTCCAGACCTGACAGGAAGAACAATATCCAATACAAGTTCTGTAGCTCTCTTATGAAAATTCTGGATGTCCAAGACATACTCACCATAAATACAAGTACAGTGAGCAACAGAGCAACAATCCAATATTTGCCCGCTGACCCCGAGTACAAGCTAAGCAAAGCCATGTCTGGAAGTGCTTTAGGAATGTAAGAGACAAACTGGAGAATGAAGAGACCAGCCCCCTGTCTTTCCAGTATGATCAGGGAGAGCTGAAGGACCACTGCACCCTGTCTAATGTTCACCTACTGTGCACAAGCTTCTCTTTACAGTTACTGCAAAAAACAGAAAAAGAAGTTATCAAATCTCAAACAACAAAACAAACGCACAGTCATTCTTTTACCAACTGCTATAACCCATGTGCACACAAAGCAGAAAATTCACAGTAAGGAATATAAACTGACATACAGTGTGCTGCTACCTTCGACTTCCCGTAACATTCATCAGGAACAAAATAAAGGGTAAGTAGTCTACTGCTTTCAAAGTTTCTTTAAATTTTATAAATACAACCTAATACACAGAACTTAAGATAGTTCAGTACCATGCCGTATGTGAAACAAACCCCAACATATATATTTTGATCATAATGAAATATTTTGCTCAAACAAAACAAAACTTTGGCTTTCAAATCGACTCGAACAAAAATAATCAGTCTCCAGAAAACTAAGGCTAATTCAATAAGTCATTAAAAACTGCATTCCAGGCAGAAGACATTTTCTGCCCTACATGTTTCATTAATAGAGAACTGAGAAAAAAATACACATATCAGTCATTGTTTTATGGAAAATAAGCATTATTAAACAAACATTGATTTTAACTCGCAAATACAGTCAATAAAGGCAACTCCAAAGACAAAATGCTTTGATTTAATAGAATGTCAAGGGGGCATCAAAGCTGTGATTTCATTGAAAAGAACTAAACTGATTTTAAAAGTCTAATTCCAACAAAAGGAGAGGTTACCTCCCTCCTGTCCCAGCCACTCGACCCCACTATGTCTTACATGCAGATATTATGGCTTATCTGACCTCACAGGAACCGAGGTCAGGGAGCTAAACAGGTTTCTCTGCAGCTGTAGTTTCCTGCTAGTCCGCCACGGGGTCAGAAAAATGCAAGTGGTGGCACAAGGAAAGCCAGATTCTGCCACAAGACTGTTCTTTTCAGGGACAGCCAAACATCAGATCTGCTTAGAGTGAAGTTTTACAATGCAGAAACCTTAACGCAAACATGAAGGGGTGGAAAGAAAAGCAAAAGGAAGATAAAAGTGGTACTTTTAGAAGGTTCCTGAAGGAGCCAATTCTTAGTTACTTATATTCCAAAACTATCAGTGAGCATGGAGAAACTGGGAATTGTTCTTAACAGTGTTGCAAGTGAATGAAAAATCAGGTAGCAACAAAAGCGGTCTGACCAATGTAGCCATGCAGAATTAAACACTTGCAATCACTTTAAAGAAAAGCCAGCAGGCACTCAAGGACTCCATGCAACACTGACAGGAGCTTGACTTTTGATTCTGCAGAGGGTTGTTAAAGAAACCCTGAAGCACACGAGCACATGGTTTGGACTTTAAACTACCCAGCACTGTCAAGTTCCAAGTTAAAGTTAACCAGACTTTACCAGAGTATTCGATGCTACAGGGAACAGTGTGAAGTAGACTCTCAAACTTCAGGTAATGACAGCTCTTGCTTCCCGTTTGAAATATCCTTACCTCCCACGCAGCTGCTTCTGTGCTTATTTGAAAGGCTAAGGTGTGGATCAGCCAGGACATTTGATGAACAGCTTGCTACCATTAAACAAGTGAACTTATTTCCTTGCAAAAGTAGCCTCCAGAGCAAGCCTCTAATTCTAAGCATCTCAAACTGTATGACAACGTCTAGGCTATCAAAATATTCAAAGAAATCAGTATTTTATATAACGATTTCATGGTGATTTTACACATACATTCCGTAAGTACAGACTTATAGACAGCTATCATGTGAAACTTCATCTGAAAGAAATTAGAAAAACTAGAGACATGGAAATCAGAGAAGCCATGCTGAAAGTAAATGATAAAGTTTTTAATTATTCAGTTGTCACGTCTATTCTCAAGCATATCAAATAAAGCACTAAAGTCAGTTAAGATAACACACAAAGAATTCTCATGTATTGCATCAGCCTTCATGCAGTTTTTACAGAGAGTGAAGCAGTTTCAGACCTGTTTCGTTATGGATTAGATAATGATCTAAGTCAGTATTGCTAGATTCTGAAATACAGCACTGGGCATGTGCAGCAGGAAATTCCACAAGGCAATCATCTGCAGGCTGAGCACAAGCAAGCATGCAGAGCTGGTTCACAGCACAATTACTTTTATTTACAGGAACAACCATACTCTCCCACTAAACCCAAGATTCCGTGAATTCTGAACAAGAATAACCAGAATTTGTAAGCAAAGATTTTTAACTGTGGAAGGATTAAAACATTTTCACAGAGCAGATACAACTACATAAACATCACTTATGGAACCAGTGGCTCTACTGGCATTGTTTGTTTTCAAGGAAACATTAAGTTTCACAAATCTGAAAAATTCATTCCTTTAATTTTTTAAAGCTCCTACTAACAATCCTATTTAAAGAATTTACAAGTTAAATTCCTGGAGAGTGATAAGGCCTACAACCGTTTCAGGCACATGCCACACCTTTATTTTACTGATCAAAATCAGATCAAGAGGTTTGTTCGCATATTCAGAGCTCTGGTAGAGTCAAAAATGCTCAGGCTGTACGAAGAATAAGTCAGCTGGGGACCAAATTCAAACTAGATTTGGACATGCCTATTGATGTTCAAATTGAGGAACTGCACTTCTTGGAATTCTTAACCATACACAAAGCAGTCATTAATTTAGCCTGAAGCATTCTGTCTTCCCAATACTCAATATCCAGTCTTAGCACGACTCTATGCATACTTTTCAATAGCTTGATTACACACACACAAATATTTAATATTTCTACATTAAATTGCATTCAATTAAACATTTGCTTGAGCAGTCTACCACAAAGTAATAATTTCTTATATATGAGATTATACCTGCAACTTTGTCCCGAATAAGTTTTGCAGATTCAACTTCGCCAATACTGCTAAATAGACTCCGTAACTCATCTTGCGTCATGTTCTGAGGGAGGTAGTTCACAATTAAATTTGTTCTACCAATATCATCCCTGCAATCTTCAGCCATGTGATCTTCATAACCATTAGACATTTTATAATATATCTGCAAAGAGAAAAATCCCAAATAAGTTCTAGATCTTTGCATTTCAATAAGCCAAATTTTCTCCACCTGAAATAAGTTTGAATGTTTATTTTAAAAAACCAAGAACAAGCAACTGTTTCAATGATGCATTTTTTCCACTCACAAAACAAAACATTATTGAAAATTCCAGAACAATTCATTCTTTCAAACTAACAAGCACAGCATTTTACAAAACTATGTACCATTAAAGAGCTCTTATGGTTGTTTTTGGTTTTTTTTAACTTGAGTACAAAGCATCAAGACTGATTTTGTACAGATTCCTGTAAACACCAAAGCATTCACAACAACAGAGTTAAAAATCAGGTTCCCCGTGCCCAAGCACTTGACTAGCCAGAATCAAAACTGCCACCTCGACCTTAATTCCAACCTGATACCCAGGACTCTTAGAAGACAGAAAGAGGAGCAGCAGCACATCTCCCAGACCCAGTTCAATACTTCAGCCAGGGACTACTTATTTTCAAAACGCTTTCTCCTTTAGACTCCGCTTATCCCGCATCTTAAGGCCCTGTTGTTGTTAAATGGTTGCCTTTGGGTGACTGCTTGACTGCATATACGAAACAGATGAATCTGTACTGGAACGCTAACTTTGGTACACATTGAGTATTTGGTAGAGTTTCTACTTTTGCACCTTTTTAAAGAAAGCCTTGAGAACACACACAGAAATTCCACCACGTGAAGATACTCTGCCTCAGTCCCATCAGCAGGGACCAAATCCTGACATTTCAGATGCCGAGGACATCTACAACTCAAACTCACAACAGACCCAAGCTGCTCTTCCTTCATGGCCTGCCAGAATAGCAGATTTTAAAACACTTTTACAACTACTTTGAAATTGTTAAAGTCAGGATATCTAAACCCCATTCCTGCAATAGGAGAAAAATGAGGTCTAGCAGATCCAGGAAGCCTAGGCTAGCATGGTCTTTCTGGAAAGCACCACCCCCAGGAAGGCAGGTTCTTGTACGGTTCCAGACTCTGGTTCTCAACTTCGCTGCTGCAGATTTGTTCATCCTCTCAGTCCAAGAGTGCCAAACATCTCCAGCTCCAAAACAACACAGTTTTGATTAACAGCTCTTAAAACCAGCTGTGAAGCACAGAGAATTAACAGAAAAGCTGCTAAAACCCTGAAGTTAATTCATGGCCTCCTGATGCTCAGTTCAGCTCCTCCTCCTAAGTCACCACCATTTGTGATTTTACTGCAGAATCCAAACACTTTGGCCCATTAGCAGCACACAGACATGTCAGCTTACACCATAAAGTTGCAAAAACATTTAAGTATAAATGTGTTTCCAGTTCAGACTCCACCAGTAAGAGGCATAAGACCAAACACTTTTCTTTTGGGATGAAATGAAGGCAGACTTGCAAATCTTTAACTCCCTTCTGAAAGTTTAGTGTAAACCTTCCAAGTTCAACATGAAATCTGCTTCTCAATGAATCTCAGTGCCACTGCAGAAGAATTAATTACCAGCAGCTCAAAGATGAACTTTGTGTTTACTTTAATAGAACTTTTAGCCAATACACTCATTTGGCCAAAAGACAACGGAAGATGCTGTACATAAGCAGCTACTGCTAAAATCTCTCTAGTTGCAGCGTGCTTGAGAACTGAGCGCATTATCTGAAACAGGTATCACTAGCACAGTGCTACTCTTGCCGGAGGGGATAATCAATCCGAGCTGAATTAGAACAGTTTAAGATATTATTGCTTCCCTGCCACCAGTAAAACATCAGGTCAGGTGTTCAGAGGACGCAAAAGCTGCTAGATTGCCTCAATGCAGCGAGCCAGCAAGCCTTACAGCACCACGTAGTTAACACTGGCTACGTTTGACAATTTATTTTTGCATTAAGATGGGTCAGAAGCACTCATACGACCACATATGCATCTAAAATAAGGCGATTTTGAGTTACAACCATTAACGCTACAAGACAGCTATGCAGCATCAGCTTACAGATTGCTGTAGCTACAGGCGGCGCTGCCTTCCGTGCCAAGGGCCTGAGCAGCAACGGTACCCGGCTTTATTTCACAGATCAGGATCTACTAAAGGACGAGCCTTTCCAGGGACTGCACCGCTGCTGACAACTGGAAGCTGAATAATGGAAAAAGTCAGGAACAGCGACTAGAAATCCTAAGTCTAGAAAGGGAAAGCTGCCTGCAGGAAGGGGCTTTCGGTCCTGTCACCAGTAGCTATTGTTAAGTCACATTCAGCATTTAATTCATGCTTTCTTCTGCTGAAGGTCAGATTTTTTTTAAATGGCAACACCAAGGTACACCATTTCTGAATAAACCATGACTAGACTTGTCTTGAGATTTAGCTCAGTATAGACTTTACACTGAATCCTTTTTTTTTTTTTTTTTAAAATATGTGCTGAAGCATTAACAGCTGGCAGCATATAGCAGAGGCCTTGCTCCTCCCCCCCTCATTAGCCCTCTACCCCCCATTTCTGTGTTTCAAGTGTCACCAGGAGCAAGCCCCAGCACCCTTCTGCCCACAGGATAACCAGTTTGTACCATGAAAGCAATGGGAAACTACACCAGGAGGGAAGCACTTGCAGTTTTAATCTGCTTTCCTTGCAGCAAGTGAGCACCAGAGCCAATGCCAGGGAATAGGAGAGCACGAGGAGAAACTGCAGAGCCAGAAGCAGGGGAAGAGACTCCCCCCCATGGGATGATTTTAAGCTGCCAGGTTGTCTCGGTCATACTGTGAAATTATGTCATTAAGCACACGTTCCCTTCCAGTTCTGTCAGGACTGTCTGAACCTCAGGGAAGTTTCCTGTTCTGCTAAATGACACTCAAAGAGCTGAACCTTCTTTGTTCAACGTATCCCAGCTACAAAGCCAGACGACTTACGTTTTTGAAATTGTTTTAATGGAAGGCAACTTTGCTTGCATTTGTCATGTATAGAATTCAAGCCCCATAAGCATAACACCCCAATAAGTTGATGAATATAGAAGTTGTACAATTACAAGTATTTACTAAGCAAAGGAAGAAACATTGAGGTTTTTCTAGCTTTACAAGACAAAAGTTCAAATTTCCTTCAATTTAACCAAATTTGCCCAAGATAGGACACAAATCCTTCCTGCTGCCTAGATTCTCCTCCTGCCAAGTTTAAGAAGTTGCTATATATTTTAATGCTTTCCAAAACCAAAAACTTTTTTAAAAAATTCTATTTTCCTTACAGGTATATCTGCTGCCTAAAAAGGAGGCACCACAGGGAGATACCAAGCACAGAAAGCTCCCCAGCACACCACGATGGCAAGTTACCCGGCTTCCATCTGGCATTAAGCAAAACAGACAGGAGTTTGGCAAGTGGCTATCAACTTTAAATCATTTCACCACAGCCTCTAATCTCGCTGTCCGCAATCCTTACCGTCTGTATCTCCCCGTGATAAACAAGGAGGGCCCAGGGCCTTGTTGATTCAGAAGCAGTTAGAACAGTGAAGGAAGCCTTCCATCTCTTTTTCTTCAGATGTTAGAAAAAAATTAGAGGAAGCCCTCACAAAAAGGCCCGGCAAACGTTTTCATGGGATAGCAGGAACAAAGCATGCAGAAGCGATAAAGGCAGAGCAGAGAAGAGGAAAAGGAGCGCCGTGTCGATAAAGAAGATGCTCCTTTCTTCCTAATCTTTGACCGAGCACTTACACAATCTACTGCAAGTCTGACGCTTTCTGGCCATCCTGGAAATCAGTGAGAAACCACTTCCCCCACTGGTGGTGAAGAGTTCACATGTGCCAGTGTGAACACACCCCCTGAAGAACTGTTAACCTTTGCATACTGAAAATAATTCCAAAAAGAAAAGACAGCATAAAACAGTCAGTATGGATGAGATGAGAAATGCTACATAAGAAAACAAGGTTTTTATTCTGCTCTCACTGAACTATCTTGAGGGAATCCCCTGAGCTTGCTTTACCGGAGAGGGAACAATCAAATTCTATCAGTAAATATTCCAGACTTGAGAGCCAGGCCTAGAAACTGTCTTGGATGTATAACTCCATTAACTGACGTTCGTGGATCCACGCTGACATAAATCACAAGTCTGAACTCACTTCTATTCTCAGCAGACTGGTCAAGGATGGAAGAAAGGCCGAACAGCACCATTTGGGAAGGCTACCTGTAATGAGACTAGTACTCTGCAGCCTTTCCAAAGAAAGCCCTCCAGAAATTTTAAGACCAAGTTTCATTGCACTGCAGTTCCTAAAATGAGAATTTTTTTTAAATAACCAAACCCTACAACAGCTTGTTTTAAAAGGCAGCTTTTTTCTTCCTTGTGCAAGATGCCCTCAAACTCATGATGCCAAGGATGCATCGAGCAACCAAGGGGAACCGTACTGTACCATGCCCAAATTGCCCATTAGTTCTGGAGGTGCTCAAATTCACACAGCCCAGCACTTCACTACCTGCTACACAGATTGCTCACTCACCAACAGCCAGGGCTGCATTCTCAGGATTGGACTGAAAAAGCTCTCCAAGGGATTTTTTTTTTTTTTTCAGGAACGTCGCACTGACCGTGACAATCACCTTCTCACAAAGGTGCACAAGATCCCAGAAGGTTTAAAAGAAAAACGACACAAGTAGTTCTGGCAACAGACCAATAAAAGCTTTTTCCAAATGACACGCAGTATCTCCACCAGCATTCTAGGATACAGTGCTATTAAGTCTATCTCTGCGAGATGGTTGCTAAGAGGGAAGACCTGCACGAATCCGAGGAGACAATCTGAAACAGGAACATTGGCAAAGACGACACCTGTCTGTCTTCAAGATCAGGCTTAGCATACTTTCAGCGTGTTCATAGGTCTGCAAAGGCACTAGACTGCTACTGGGATCACAGACTTGAATACAGACACCTAAACTGATGACAGATGATAATGGGAGCACTTTAGCTACTGCAAAACTTAAGATGGGAATTCTTCCAGGAGCAGCGAGCTCTGTGCTCCTTCATTCCAGCAATTAGCACCTTCATTAAAATCCAGGCAGCAGGTCTTATCACTCTAGCAACTGACCTATTCTCATTCACGCAATATAGTTTTCCACGTAGCACTGCAGATGCACAGGTGAGCACTAACGCTAGCTGTGCTGAACACACGAAGGTCAGAGATACCTCAGACTTATTTCTTGTCTTAGATACCAGAAGCACACAGACTACACCAATATCCGACCCTTGGCCAAAGGGAGCCAGACGAATGCATTATTGTGGCACAGAGCTTGTGCCACCTTCGCTGGAACAGGGGGAACGGGCCACGCCGAGCACCGCAGGGTTCTCAAACCACAGCAGAACTGAGGCCGCTGACCCAGGTTACTGACCCAGCAGCCCCGCTCAGCCTTTCTTGGCAGCGAAGTGCAAGCAGCGTCACGTAACACACGCTATGCAGGAAGCGCTTCGGGAGACAGCGGCTCACTACGTCTCCTTGTTGGGCTTAATATTGGTGAATGAACAGGGAGCCTGCAGGGCAACAAGCGACTTGGGCAGAGTTCTGCTGGTGAGCTGTCTTGATTAACGGTCTTGATCAACTTCAGACTTCAGTCTCAAGGGTTTATTCTTAAATACACTGGCTGACCTCAAGAATTTTGATGGGGTGCTCAAGGCTATACAAAGAGACCTCCTCCTGTTTCTTCAGCACATATTTGTTGACATGCCCCCCCCTCCACAAGTCATGGTCAACTCGGAGGCAAATAACAAATTTGGCTATCTGTCTTGGACACTCTCTACCTCAGCAGTTTTGAAGCTGCTGAGCTGCCCTGGAGATCACACCTGAAAAAGAACAAAAAGGACACTACTACATCAAGGCAAGTGCCAAACCAACCCTCGCAAAAGGCAGATGCGGAGGTGCTGAAATGTCTAGGTTTGAACACACACCAAAAGTAATGGCACACACACAAAAGGCCTGAGGGGCCTGCAGAGAGCCTCCACTAGTTCTAACTTTTCCAGGAAAACAGTTTTCAAGAATGATCCAACACAGTATTGCCATGCAAAAAGTTGCTTTGCAGACAGCTGTCAAGTCAGGATTGAGAAGCAAGAGTTTAATCAAGACATAGAAGGGACAGAGACTGGGGGGGGGGAACCAACCAACAAACCAAACATGTTTTCTTCTCAAAAATTACTGTAGGGAACAGAGTATGTTTCACCTTAGAAGCCACACCAGCAGAAAAACCTCCACTAGGCCTACATGCCTCCCACAAAAAAGAAAAACATGTTTCCCAATGCTCCACAGCCAGAATACATCTCTCCCTCTTTCTTAACCCAGACCCCACTACTTTACGTGTGCCACAGATTCTTTCCCCGTAATCTCCAAGAAAACCCCTTTTGTTCTTTACACCAGGTCCTTTCATGTCCCCAACAGCCCCCTAAACTGCGCCCCACAAGCACAGACCTCTCCGTGAAAATCCAGACAGACTACAGGTTGATGACAATAAAGTGCAAGGCCCACTGCTATCTGGCTCACACCACATCCATACAATATTACTTCAAATAGCAGAGAATTTTAATCTTGACCAAACACCAAAAGCCATTTGGGGGAAAGGGGGGGAAGGTAAAGGGAAATCACAAAATCCACAGATTCTCTCTTCAATTCAATAACATTTATACAGCATATGAGGGGGAAAAAACATTAAGTTTAAAATAAAAGGTTACCCTAGCATGTACATGCACAGTATAGGTCACACACCTCAAAACCTCAACTCAGAGCTGAGCTACATGCTTAAGTCTTTCAACAGATTATTTCAATGTACACTTGCAGAGGCAGGTGATAATGCTTAAGTTTTCCTCATGAATAAAAATAATTCAGATACGAAGTAGTGTGCCTATGTTTGAGAGATGCCTGATGCTGTTTCCAAAGAGCAAGTGCATGACCACAAAGGAAGAATCTTGATCTCACCTTTTCTTGCTTGTTATGCTTGCTTAGGCTGATGGCAGCTACCGTATTTCATGAGCATGAATCTTAGGTTTCACTGGAATAGCCATCTTCCTGAACTTTGAAACATGATGTTCGGGTACATATGAAAACTAAAAGTCAGATAGTGAGGCATCACAGATTCCTTCCCCCAAACGACTGTTACCCTATTTCTCTTCTTATTGTCCCGCAGCGATCAGTAAGGTTGTATTCTCCCCCATGTAGCTGTCTCATCTGAACTCCTCTCCCTCCGCAGCCGCAATATTTAAATCAGCAAACAGGAGAAATTTAAACTCAATATTCAATTTTATTCATTTAGCATTTGTACTCTCCCCCCTTCCCCCCAAACAAAACCAACTCAGCCTACTGAAACAGGCTAACGAAGGTCACTTAAAAAAAGTTTGCCTTTAGACAGGAAGATTCTTTTACATGGGAACTCTAAGCGTTAAGCCACACAAGTTGCTTAACTTGTACACGTATGTTCCCTCCACACTAAAGTGTAAGTTCTGTTTGTAAATCTGGTGACCAGATGGAACCTTTCTGCTTGCCAGTCCTTCAGAGTTAATAGATCTCATCTTTTTATTGACTCCTCTACCCCTTTGCAATCCTGGAATGAAGACACTGCCCTTTTTCTCCTTAGCTTGACTAAATTTAAGATTCCAACATTTTTCTCAGTTCTGACAATAAAATATCTCTGCACCAGAACTAGTTATTACTAAAATCTACTACTGCATTTTAACGAACTTTATTTCCATATGCTAAATCAATTATTTCATATTTTAAGCTCGGGGAGGGGTTGTTTGTTTTATAACACTGGGCATAAACTTAGTTTTAAGCATATTACTACTCTAACAAATCTCATCTGTCATAATTTTAATATTTTAACAAATTAGTTTTATATATTGTTTAACAATCAGATTTGTCCAAAAAGCTTTTAAATGCTTCTCTTAGTTGTTTTTAATCACGTCTACATGACAACATCATCAAGGTGAATGTTTTTGTCGATGCTTATATTGCCATTAAGAGGCACAAGTATTTGAGGCCAAAAAATGAGCTGCATTCTCCAGAGGAACGACCTCGTTTTACCATCAGCCTGATGAACTATACTCAATTCACAGGAACAAAATTAATCATAGTTAGGATGCTGTCAGAAATCAGATACAGACTGGCCATAATTACCACCCACCGCTGCTTTGACACAAGGGGGAGGATTAGGGCCTCCCAACATCATCTCTGCTCGAGCTCTATGAACAGGGCCGACTGGAAACTATGCCGCTAAGATACCAACCATCTGCAGCTAGATGGAGATCTCCCCATCGTTCAAGGTTAATAGTCAGCCTTGACAGAGAGAGCAGGCTACAGAGGTCTGCTCAGAGCTTCCCGTCAACACCTTCCACAGTTGGTTTGTCCCTGGGTCAAAGATGCTGACAATTAACATAACGGAGTTCTTAAGCAGAGAGAGTCTCAGCTGCAAAAAGTTGTCCAGATATCTCACCTTCTGCTCTGGTATTTTAAAAAGGACAGGTTTATGATAAACAGGCATAAAAAAAAAGAAATAAGTTATTATCTCCCTTGTTCTAGACAGTGTCAGGCTGTCCAGCAATTGCCTCTGGCAATTTTTTCACCTACACAAAGACATCTGGAGACAAAGAACTGCGTGATGAGGGACCAACTCCTTTCCTAGGCACCAGACACTTGCAGTAGGTGAGAAGAAGTGGACATAAGAACTACAGCCACATTCTGACAACAGCTGTCCCACACGCTGATCCGCCCTTGGATTAGCAGCTGGTACTTTCACTTTGATGGGACAGGAAGGCAATTGAAGTTACAGGAGGAGGAGACAGCATCCAACTCATCCACCAGCACAAACCAAGCAGCTGGAAATCCATCTCCGAGGGTTTGATGAGACACCACAGCTTGCTACCACGCTCCTACAAGGGGGCCGTGGAAGCAGCGGGCGAGAGGAGTTATCCTTTAAACTATGCCACTGCTACTAATATTTTAAAAAAATGCAGCAAAACCACAGACATGAAGAGCGTCTCTGCCTTCTCAGCATAGCTTATTTCCACCCTTCCCCCCCTCCCCCCCAAAAAACAAACCCAAAGAAGCTTAAAATCTATTTTTGCATACATCACCCACATATAACAAGGTTGTATAATCACATGGATCATTTAGGCCAGCAGTTTGACGCTTGCAGGTGCCTAGATCACAGACCTGCACATCAAAAAGGAGAAGGGCCCCGATCAAAATTCAACACCTCTGCTTTGCTGAACGGTGTCACTCTTCCCAAGTGCTCCAATTGCAGGGAACCTCCTGCAGCTGCCTTCCATACTTTTTCTAAAGTACTTGGAAGTGCGAAAAGAACAGCTCCTCTAAACATCTTTTTGAAGCTTGCAAATACAGCAGGCTTGAGTTTTCTGTAACTAAAAGTCACCAGCGGGTTATCTCACTTCACAGGTAGGTTATCCACAAGACATGTAAGTCAGTGCAACATCTACAAACACTTTACTGTAATCAATTCACAGAGGGCACGTAAAAAATAAGCAAGAACCAAGACAAGAGACCAAAGCTTCAGGAAAGAAAGCAGGCTGGCACAACAGCTTAAAGAAATAGATTCTGAAAGTAAAATGACGGTCTCTGACAGGTCAAGACAGGGCAGGTTTTTTTCAGGAAGAAAAAAAAGAGACAGAACATGCAAGAACCAGCAAACAGAAAATAAGAGCGCTCTAATTAGGAGCATATAGCACTTTTCATGGTAAGCTAGTGTCAGCGCTGGACACTGGCCACATTCAACAGACACCATTAAGTTAAGAAAGGTGCTGTACACAATATTCACCTTTCCATGGAGACTGTGCTTACTACTACTGTTGTTCCCACAAACCTGGCACTGCCTAAGACAATGCACACAGGAAAGCAGTGCGGCCACATCTACCTGGTGCTGCAAAACCACCCGCATCAGGGCTAAATAACCAAGGCTATAAACTCACCATACAATATATTTAACTACCAGAGCAGCTTAAGACATTCCTGTTCCAGTTAAGCCCAGGGGAGAGCCTACTACTGCAAGCGCAGGCCATGGTTCTGTAACTCAGGACCGCTGAACACTTTGAATCACGAAACCACGGACTCATTAGCATCGTTATACAAATACAGTTACACTGCTTCAGAACAAAAACTAGGACAGTCACAGAGTAGCGTATCATGCTGCACAGACTTACAAGCCCAGGAATCTAGACTTTATTATCTATCATACAAGACAGACATAACCCAAGAGTCAACAGAGATCTAAGAAATCATATCAACCATATGGGTGAGCGGCTGTGTGGTGCTTAGCTGCTGGCTGGGGTTGAACCACGACAAGCCTACGGATCATTGCCCCAGTTTTAAAGAGAGAGACCCAAGTCAGAGAACTCTGTCTGCACGGATCTAGGAAGAAAAGTGGTTAAAACATCAGCACTGGGGAACAGCAGGCTGGTAAAGAGGTAAGAGCTGAGCGATATGAGCAATCAACATCCACAGTCAGGGCACAAAAGGAAAAAGGAACAGAAATACAGAGACCACAAAAAGCGATCAAATGTCAACAACAAGCAGCATTAAGAAAGGGGATGATTCTCTACCCTTCCCATTTCTTTCTTCCTTTATTTCCCACAGATGCCTCCTTAAGTGGTTCAGGGGATCCCCAGTGCAAGTCCTTCAAGCAACAAAACATGCTTCCCTCCTCAGCAAATCTCAGATATAAGCCTCTGCCCAACAGATAATGCTGCTCCACTACCCAGCGTTACAGAACATGGTAGCCAGCACAGGCTTCCACACAACCATTCCCCCAGAGCTCAGTGGCCCTTTCTCTGGGCTACCTCCACACACGTTCCTTTCACCCACGCCGTCCCACTGAATGCCCCCCTCATACATTCTCGCCTCTTCCAATCACTAAAAAAGGGTAAGCGCTCTGCTTCAAAAAGCCTCCCACGAGTACGAACAATAGTGGACTGCTACTTTAGTCACCATTTCTTCCAGCCAAAAGCACTTAGCACAGCATTACTTAACCCTGTTCCCAGCCGCCCCAAATCAGCATTAACATTAACACGTCCTGTCCACATTAGGAAGCCCACCCTCAGATACTGCCAGTCAATAAAGATGCGCCAGTCTTAACGAAGGTGGGAGATTTAAAAGCTGCGTCCGTGCAGACACAGGCAAAATAAATACGAAAGGCAGCGACGTTAAGAGGAGAAAGGCGCCAAGACACGGCTCGCACCGGGCAGCGCATCTGCCGCCCGGGGCCGGCCCCCTCCGCCATCCCCAGGCAGCCAGACCCGCGGCCTTCCCGCCGCCAGCGCGGAGGCCTCGGGCCCCTCCTCCGCCGCCCGCGCCCCATCCATCTCACGCAGGGCCCTCGCAGCCCCGCACGCCGCGGGCCCGCCCCCGCCCCGCAGGCCGCAGCCCCCACTCGCCGCCCGGCCGCCCCGGGCCCGCGCTCCCCCTCCGGCTGGCCCCTCCCCCCCGCAGGCCCCGGCTCTCCCCCTGCAGGCCCAGGCCCCGGCCTCGCTGGCGCGGCCCTCGCCGCTCGCGCCGGCCCGCACCGGCCTCGCGGGAGCCGCCGGGGGGGGGGTGCTCCGCGGGCGCCC
>JADKXX010009440.1:0-31895 GCA_017310255.1 Butorides virescens | reverse complement strand
CCCGAGCTGTCCCCGCCCCGCCCCCGGGCTGTCCCCGCCCCGCCTCTCTCCCTCCGCGCCCTCAGGGTGGATAAAATGGCGGCCGCGGCCTGACTGAGGTAGCGCTGTGCTCGCGGGCGCCTTCCCCTCCCTGCCTCGCCTCTGGGGCACGCACCCAGCCCGTCGCCATGTCCGGGAGTTGCTGTGGCTGCCCCGTCCCTGGGGGGGGTCTGCCTTGCCGTCCTGCATAGGGCCTCTGCTCCTTGGTGGGGGGCTGTGCTGGAATGTCCTGGGGAGCTCCCGCTTCCCTGATTTTTTTTCCCCCCTAGAATCATAGAATGTTTTGGGTGGGAAGGGACCCCTAGAGGTCACCCAGCCCAACCCCCCTGCAGGAGCAGGGACACCTTGAACCACATCAGGTTGCTCACAGCCCCGTCCAACCTGGCCTGGAATGGTCCCAGGGATGGGGCCTCCACCCCCTCTCTGGGCAACCCCTGCCAGGGTTTCACCACCCTCACTGGAAAGAATTTCTTCCTTAGATCCAGTCTAAGCCTCCCCTGCTTCAGTTTAAAGCCATCCCCCCTTGTCCTGTCCCAGCTGGCCCTGCTAAAAAGCTTGTCCCCCCCTTTCCTCTGGGCCCCCTTGAAGCCCTGACCGGCCGCACTCAGCTCTGCCCGCAGCCTCCTCTTCTCCAGGCTGAACACCCCCAACTCTCCCAGCCTGGCCCCATAGCAGAGGGGCTCCGGCCCTCGGATCATTTTAGTAGCCCCACCTGAAAGGTGTCCTGGCTCCTGTGCAGCCTGTCCTCCTGCAGTGTCTTTATTTATTTCCCTCCGTTAGGCTCTCGCGCTGCTCCCTGGTTTCTCCTTGCCGCTAAGTGACCACCTGCTTCACCCTCGCCTGTTGTTTTCTCTCTGCAGGGTCTCAGCCCCTGGACTGCCATTATCTTCGGGCTCCCCCTGCCTCTTCCAACAAATGCCCTGGCGTTGCTCCAAGGCTTTGCTTACCAAACGCACCCGTTTGCTCATCTTTTGGTTTGTGGCTCCGTACCGTGATCTCATCAGCCAGGCTTGAGGGCTCCTGTATTGCTCCACTGTCAGCATCCTTCTGAATAACGCTTTCTGGTTTTCCTTTTCCTGGAGCTCCCTTCTGCTCTCCTTGCTCTTTCTGGTATTTAGTCCTTGGTGCTTTTGTCTTTGAACTTGAGGGTAATTTCCTCCCCCCCCCCCCGAGATCTGGTCTGATAATACCCACTTGTTTGCAGTGGTTTGTCCTCTTCAGAAGCGCTTTCTCCTCGTCGTTTGCAGAAGGATGGAGCTGTGCTTGGTATTTCACTCCCATGGGAGTTACCTCGTGGTTAGTTGTAACCACGCTGTTCTGTTCTGCCTGTGCTGTCACTTCACTTGGGAGGTGAATTATGTCACCTGGGGCACGTTTGTCTCTTCCTTGCACTGCTGTATGATCACCCCCATTTAAATTTTCAGTGAATTGTCGGAGAACTTCTCTGGCCCTTCTCAGGTCAACACAGAAAACAGTGGAAATCGCTGTGTTGAGCTCTGATGCAGAGAGAGCCTCCTCCGTCAGAAGTGGGTGTGTTGGCTGGTGAACATGTTGGTTCAGGTTTCTCTGCACCAAGCTTCTCTAATTAAACCAGCCACACTTAATTATTTGTGGACAGATGTGGATAAGTTGTAATTCAGTTTAAATTTGCAGTTAATATAAGCCATTATTGAAGCTCATTTTTCTTTTACCTGTGCTTTGATTTCCCTTTTCCTTTATCTGTTAATGCCTTTGTAAGCGTTCCCCCCATATCTGTTGTGCAGCACTCACACTGTCCATTAGTCCAGTTTCTGAAATCATCACCTTTAAAATTTACTGGTGGGTAAAAGACCTCCGCAGTCAAACAACAAAATGGAAGGAAGCAAAATGGAAGCTTTTCTCATTGTTGATAGTTACTGTTATTCCAGGCTCATCATTTATGAAGTCTGCGGTTGTGTGTGGTTTTATGTGTGTCTGTGGTTGTGAGTGGTGTCTATCCAAATTGTTTAACCTCACATAGTGGTTATTTGTAGTGTAGTTCTATTTGTCCAGTTAGCTGTTAATTTTCTATTGCAATTAAAACCTAGAAGTTTTGATAATTGTTTTTATAATCTTCAGTATTGCTACATATTTCAGACTAAACAGAGAAGCAAATGGCTTGGAAGTGCTTGGGATATTTTGGGGCAAATCTGATTATGCATTTAAGTTTTGGCACTTTGGATCCCTTCTTCAATCGTAATAACTTGCAGTGACTGCCGGTAGCGTGCTTCTATTTGCTCATGTCTCTGGTGTATAGGAGCAAAGTAATATGTATTTTTTGTAGTAGCATAAATCACTACTTCTCCGTATTGCTTACTAGTTCTGGCCTGGGCATGAGACCTCAAGGCCTAGAAAAATAGGCTAAGCTTACTGACTGACCACGCTTTGTAGTGTCAGCTTGGTGTGAAAAACACTTTGTCCAGCTGTCAGTAAGACAATATTCATCACACTTCTCATCATCTGCCATTCCTTGAAATTTCAGGATGATGTTAAGCCATAGTAAAGTGCACAGTAAACCCACAGTTTGAATTACTTCTTTTGTTTCCTCAAAGACTTGGGAAAGCACCTGGTTTTTCTGTATTTTGGAATGTTTGGCAAAACCTACTGCTCAGGTGTCCACGTGTGAACTAGTAGTAGGGAGTTATGAAGAGCCTGATGTGTGCTTTAAGAATGGTCTTCTAGAGTGGCTCGTTAGTCTTGAGATCAAGTATTTATTGCCATGAAAACAAATACATGGAAATAGATTTACTGGCCTGTTCTTAGACGTCTCAAATGTCTGCAGTGATGTAACTGCCTCACTGAAGACACAAATTTAGTTTGCATGCGGCAGCAATGGTGAGTCCATTGATGCTGCTGCCAAGCTTGGCACTAAGATTGTTTGGACCAACGACAATTACATAGTGCTCTGTGGTTTTAATGCATTTTTAATACATTTGATGTGAATGGTTTGCTTTCAGTGCCAGAGGCTTATGGTTTCCAGAGTATGTATCCTTGATGGTCTTAAATATAGAAAATGTGGCGATATGAACACCATAACACCTAAGGAATCTTCCAGGTTTTATGAAGTTGGCTTGAACATTTCTGGTACTTGCACAAGCCTTAAATGTCTCTTATCACCACCATGGAAGCCATAAAGCACTACGGAATGACGACTTTGAGTGTCTTCATACTTCAAGGATGTATTTCAAAATTCTGAGAGAGACTTTGTAAATCCTCATTAACATACACATTCATCGCACAAACTTCCCTTACATCAACAAAAAGAATTCCCCACACCAGGGCCTTATGGAGGGAGGCATGATTGTACCTAAAGGCGTTTGAAAGTTTGAAACATCAAAGCCCTGTTGAGTCTTGTGGTGTAGTAACGAGTCTGACCAGGGCACCAAAGTTTGGAGAGTTTGAGCACCAAGTTGGGTCAGAATCCTAGCTGAAAAGGATAATGTAACTTGTGCTAAGCATACGGGTGTGCAGCAAATAGTGAACCAACATGTAGTCTTGATCTGTTTTTATCCCCAAACATGTAGGGTTTTGCATTTTCAAGGTAAGTGCTTTAGGTAATCCTTTAGCTTCATACATTACACAATGAAGGGCAAGATCTGTCTTCAGGGATTGTCTATCAGTCAACCGATCAAAGCGCTGGCTGACGCGTGGCTATCCAGCTGTACGTCTGACAGATGGTTTGGGGTTTTTTTCCTGTTTCCAAAGTTACGCTTTGTATATGTTTACATGCTGAACACTTTCCTGAATAGGTGGGGTGTCTAAGGATGTCTCCTCACACAGATCCACATTATTTGTGCCTTCACGCTGGGTTTAACTTCAGAAACTCCAGTCATCTAGTCCTGAGTACCTTGGGTGTTACCACTGCCAGGAGATACGTATCATCGGCATAGTAACAACAGCCCAAACCCAGTCCTTCAAAAGACTCTCCCAAGAGGAGCTTAGAGATGCTGAAAAGTACTGGAGTCAAAACTGGCCGGAGGAACGTTCATACCCAGTCTGTTCCAGCGTATCGGCTGTCGTGGTTGTGTGTGAGCACTCAGCCAGGTATGACCAAAACCGAGTCAGAATAGCCCTGGGCGTATCAGGCATGGCCTTCGGATGATACCGTTACATCCCGGTGTTGATATTGCAAGGTCTCTCGCTAGCTCCCCCCCCAGCCCTGCTGAGGTTGCTGTAGCATGTGTTCATTTCAGCTGTCCTACCTGACCTGGGAATTAGTTCTCCGGTAACTATGGTCTGCTGCGTTCTAACGTGACCTCTCATGTTTTAGCCAAAGTTCAGCGGCAGGTGTAGGTGTTGCTTCTGCTGCCTGTCTGGTGTGGGAAAGGATTCAGTATAGTTCAAACTGGGTGAGCAGTAAGCTTCTGAAGAAAGTAAATCTCTCATGTGAAATCGTGGTGCTTCAGGCTTTAAGGTCTACCTGATAGCAATAAAGAATATTTTTTTCCCCTACATTATGGGTTACACTTTTGCACTCAATGCTTTTTATATCTGCTAGTTGACTACCTCTAAGATAATATACTAAAACATCTTTTAAGAACAGTACTGTGTGGTTAAAAAAAAAAAAAAAAAAAAAAAGCCCAAAATTTTACTCTGTGACTAAAAAAAATGAATCTTTGATAAAAGTTACAAGATGTTTACCTATGCATTACTTTATTTTTTTAAAGTGTTCACCTGCTCTCTAGAAGATGCCTGCACATCAAAGTTTTGGGTTATTTGAAGAGCTAAATCGGATAATAAACTTAAGCCGAGGTCATGGTGTAGATTCAGCTTTCTTTTTGGATGACAAAGCTCTGCTCCTGGGGAGGACGGGAAGCGGTGGAAGGTTTGTAAGACTCATGGCGTGATGCTTTTGAGTTCATGAATTTCTGAGTATGAATTTTTCAGTCTCTTTTGAAGTCTCCTTACAAGGCATGACGATTTTTGCTTCTGTCTTCAAGGCTCTTCTCGCTGACGGAAACTAATGCTTGTGATTATTAAAGCAATACTAGTATTGAATTTTAAAATGTTTCACTTTAAATGTAAGCTATGGCCCGTGGCTTTCCACTTTAATAGTTTCTGAAGTCAGGAGATGGAACTTTGTTATCGTAACTTCACCTATGCAGTTAAATAACGAAGTGTGGAAACAAGTGGCATTATAAACTGTTAAAAAAGTCTTTGCAAACATTGACTTTTTAAAAATAAAAGCTCTATTATGTGGATGTTGAAGTGAACTGTGGCTTCCAAACAGTATCTGCACGAGCAATGGAGGCACAGCAAGGGGAGGAGAGCTCTGATAGTTTTCTGCTTGGTAAAGAGAGAAGGCGTATCATCTGATAAAGGCTTTTGGAGCAAGTTCTTCAGTCAGCTTTCCTCCTGCAGTTGAACAGTGTCATGTTAGGGAACATGTTCATGTTCAGGTAGCTGTTGCCACTAATGAACCTTAATATTTTTTTCTCCCTTCAGGTTTGGATCTCTATGGCATCAGCTTCCCCGCTGCAATAAATTAGCTTATCTGCATTGTATGGCTCATGCTCTAATTTAAATCTAACAGCAAACTAAAGTCTCTGAATACAGATGTAGGGTTGTAAGCTAATGGCTTAAGGACATATGAAAATATAATTTATTTGCTTTCTAAATCAGGTCTGCAGTAAAACTTTTGCAAGGTAGAAATCGAAGGGTTATATTTTCTTTCAGGAGAGATCAGCGTTGGCTATGGTAACTCACGGGGCCTGAGCTACTGCTGTTCTGTCCACAGAGACAAAAGAGCAGGTTTTTTGTGATTGAAATAACCCCTACAAAAGTTCAGCATTTAATTGTTAACTTCTAGCTCGCTAAGTAAGGGAAGGGTGTTGGGCTTGTCACACTGGGCAGAAGCCCTTTAGCAAGTTTAAGTAACACTGATCCTTAATTGCTGGGAAATCAGCCGCTGTTTGTTTATTGATTGGCATTTTCTGGCTTGTTTGTGGGACTTTATCTTAGCTCCATGTCTAATCAGTTGTGGCCTTAATTTTATATCATGGACTTGAACTGCATTAGTCAGTCTTCATCAGCTGACTGGCCTGCAGGGTGACATTAAAATGTGGTACCAGTAAATTCTATGCGGGGAAGCTGGGTCTGTTAAATAAAACTTTTTCTTACTTGTTCCTTTTCTTGAAGCACTCGGCCATCTGCAGTTTAACCGTATCCCGTCAGTGGAGCGAGCTGTACCGTGGAGCAAACTCCCACCTGGGCATCTCCTACAGCGCGGGCTGTCAGGCCAGTGGAACGGTCGTCTCTGGACAACGCCAGGGCTGCAGTCCTGCCTATCGGCAGTAGGAACTTATTCTCCAGCCTGTCCTAACACCAAACTTTCAGGAAGTTGTGGTGGTTTGACCTTGGCTGGACGCCAGGTGCCACCAAGCTGCGCTCTTGCTCCCTTCTTCGGCCGGCCAGGTGGGGAGAGAATGAGATGGAAAAGAAAGAAAACTCATGGGTCGAGATAAAGGCAGTTTAATAAAAAAACAAAGGCTACGTGTGGTAGAAAAAGGAAAACAAGATTTTCTTCTCTACTTCCCATCAGCAGGCGATGTCCAGCCAATTCCCGGGAAGCAGGGCTTCAGTACGCATAGCCATTGCTCTGGAAGACAAAACGTCATAGAAGACGAATGCCCCTGCCGCTCTTCCTTTTCCTCTAGTTTTTATGTCTGAGCTGATATCACATGGTATGGAATATCCCTGTCGTTGGTTTGGGTCAGGTGTCTTGGCTACGCCCCCTCCCAAGATCTTGCCCCCTCCCAAGATCTTGCCCCCTCCCAGCCCTCTGGTGGTGGTGGTGGGAATGTTGGAGGCACAGCCTTGATGCTGTTCAAGCACTGCTCAGCAGTAGCCAAAACACCGGTGGGTTATCAACCCCTTTCTGCATGCCAACAGAAAGCACAGCGCTGTGCAGCTTGACCCAGTACAGAAGGGGACATGGATTAACACCTGGGGAGGTTTTAGTTGGCAACTGTATTGACGGTATTTGCTTGTGCTAACTCCACATTCAGGACAGTATTGATTAAGGTTCTTTATGATCTTATGTGTCTAATCTTGAAAAGACTCAGCCATTGCTACCTTCAGCTTTCTTCATGCCTACGCAGTTCATTTAGGCATTCAAAATGTGCATTTTGGGTGCTAGGATAATGAAAAAAACCCAATTCTGGAGCTTCATCTGCTACGCAACACCTTATGCAACTTAAATTTTACTGCTGAATATTCCTCCTCAGGTAACTCTGGAAGCAATAGGCAGTGCATCTGGACTAATAAATCCGAGTTTTTGGTCTAGGCTATGGCAAGTAATTCTCCAGGACTCCTGACAGAGAGTGCCTCACCAGCAGCACTGCACCTCGGTGGCTACGTGACGTGTGTGCGTACAGAACTGATGTTTCTGAGCTTTCATCAGCTGTGTTTGTTTCCTGGACTAGAGTCAGGATTTTTGATCATTTTAGGAGAAATTAGTTCTAGTCACTGTGGCTATGAGTCTGCCCGATAGAGCAGATAAAACAGACCGGTACGCCACAAGGACTCAGGCTGCATCAGGAAAAAAGAGTTGTGGCTCGTAGGCAGTGAGGGCTCCGGGTGAATTAAACGGGGAATCTCCTGGTTTGGCGCTGTATCAAGTTCTGAAGATTTCACAGGTTTTTCTTACTCATAGCAGAAGTGTCAGTTTTGGAATGTATTGAATTAACCACTGTGATTTATCAACAGAAATGATTGCTATGTCCCAAGAGGTTACTTTTCTTTGGCTGTCAGAACTTGTTTTGCTGGCACGTTTCTTCCTTGACTCTGCACCGTATTTCATTTCAAGACTTTAGGTTGAGTTTGCAGGCCTGCTTCTTAAAGGGAGCTGTTTTGTAACTGTAAAATGGGTGTGTGGAACACAGAAATTCAAGCTAAAATCGTATAACCTCTGTGGCAGTTGGTCAGAATCGTGTTACTGTTCCTCCCTTGCTGAGGCGGCTACCAGAGAGCAAAGTGCAGCTGATATCAGCGTTTCCTAGGGACTTTTGTCTCAGTGGAGGATTCTGTTCTCATGCTTTGCAGATAACGAAGTGAGTCACTGTCTTTACATGTCATGTGATTTATTATAGACATACATTGCTAATGCTTTCCAAGGGGAAGAACCCCAGATCTTTTGTTCAGACGTGTGGCTTTGAACTAGTCGGCTGCTTGGGAGTTTGCTTAACTAGGGAGGTGCTTTGATTTATTTTTTTTAATCTATGTACTGAGAACACCTCAGCAGACAATGGAGCTCATGGGAGCTTTCTGATTATTTATTTTTATAGGTATACTTCTGCTTTGGCATCAAGGATGAACAGATTCATCAGCAGCTTTTGGTCTATATGGATATGTTGATGTTTTATTCTCCTACTGAAAAAGCAAGGCTTATCTGCACCAACTGCGATTGTAGCTCTGATAAAGGAGTAGATTTGACATCTTGAAGAAAAAATGTCAACTTGTGAAGCTTTGGGAGCGTAGAAGACTTCTGTGGCTGACCAACCCATTCTGCCATTAGCATTTGATATTCTTATTTATCCAAGAATCATTAAAGTTGGAAAAGACCTCCAAGATTATCAAGTCCAAGTGTCAACCCAACACTACCCTGCCTACTAAACCATGTCCCAAAGTGCCACGTCTACACGTTTTCGGAACGCCTCCAGGGATGGTGACTCTACCACCTCTCTGGGCAGCCCATTCCAACGCTTGACCACTCTTTAGTAAAGAAATTTTTTCCAATATCCAAAATGTTCAAAGGCCATCTCTAAACAGTAGCACAACAATCTGCTTCAACAATTCAAAGATGTTTCTGTACAATCATCGTTACGCATTGGTATGTTAGTGTTATTTATGACCTAGTTCATCTTTTGTCATGAAGATGACAAGGTGGAGATATAACAAGAAGTAAAATAAAAGGAAAATACAGTTTAGGCATTTGTCCTAACCCAAAGGATGTGTTTGTATGGCCAGGTGTTGAATTACTGCCAAGTGCAGGATGGGATGTTTGCAGGGCAAAGGAGTCCTGTGAGCTGCCGAGGAGCTCGAGTCAAATGCAGGCACACTCGTGCTTGAGCAGAAAATACTGATAATCCTTGCTAGACGCTCCGTGGTAACAGAACTGACGGAGCCGTTCTGCAGAGGACAGAGGGACAGTGGGACAACGGGACCATTACCCACCTCCCACAATAAACAAGTTTCTCTGGGTTGCCCAGAGAGGGGGTGGAGGCCCCATCCCTGGGACCATCCCAGGCCAGGTTGGACGGGGCTGTGAGCAACCTGATGTGGTTCAAGGTGTCCCTGCTCCTGCAGGGGGGTTGGGCTGGGTGGGCTCTGGGGGTCCCTTCCAACCCAAAACATTTTATGATTCAAGTATAAGCCCTCCTTGCCCACAGTGGCGACTCTTTTCCTGGTCTGTGTTTAATACCAGTGACAGCAAGTCAGTAGATCTGATGACCTAAACATAACTGCCTTTTTTATTCCTACTCCAAACCAAGATCGCCAGTAAGCTTTTTAGGCTGGAAATGTTAGGGCTTTTAGTTGTTTGAAATGCTGGCTGTACCTGCTGTATTATAGATGAGGGTGAGAATTGTGGGGGCCACCAGATTAGCTCCTGGAATAAACTGAGTGGTCCATCCAGGGAGAAGTCCCTGCTGATGCTGAAGACTGTGCAGCTCCCAGAGTTTTCATGGACCGTTAGGAAAACCAGAATTGTATGTATTTTTTTCTCCGAATACCTGTAGCACTTACAGTTCTGTAATAAGTACGGTAATAACTGAATCTTAATTTCCTGGCTGTAGGAGGTGCTGTGGTCCAGTGCACAATTGGCTCAATGCACTAATGCCAGTTAGAGCTGCACTGAAATTTGGAATGAATCGGTGGGAGATTGAAGAGATTTAGGGGTTTTCTGGCTGGTTGTATGTTGAAATTCCTCTCTTCTGTGAGGCCATGTTTTCTGCTGGATCATAGCAGATTATACTGGCGATACAGTGGGACAGGAGTCGCGCCGTGTCGCAGGGTGATTTTACACTTTGCAGAGTGCAGTGTGGGTCAGTGTATTTGTTGTCTGAAAAAAAATGATGAGCAGTGAGGCGATATAATCTAATGTTATGTAGGGCAGAACATGAGGAATTGCAGGAGGACTCTATGCATGACTGAATAGTTAATGTATAGAAGTAAAACCTGGGGGGCAACTGTCCTAGCTTTGCCACGATGTAAGGAGCCGTGCTGGCTATCGCCACTCAGGAGCAAAATTTTGGAGTCTATGACAGTGCAGAGCAGTAGCTTATCAAATCTTAGATGTCGAGAACAAAAACGGAGCACAGAAAACATCATGCTGCTGGTTTGTGTAATGACAGCAGTTTGCCTGTGCTTGGGATAGCGAGGCATGCAGTTCTTCGTTCCTCTCGTCTCGGAGAGGATCCAGTGGGACTTGGGAAGGGCCTGAGTCTGGTGACGGACGATCAGAAGCAGAGCGTGGCTTCCACGGCAAGCATGGAAGGGGGCTGGGACTCCTCAGCCTGGGAGAGATGATTTAAAGCTGGTACTAGATGTTTACAGAATCTGAAGTGGCGAGGGGCCGCTGGATAGGAACTGGCCGTTCGCTGTCTGTGCCGGTACTGCACGAGCCCGGGTTTGCCAGGGAGGCCGAGGAGCCGGCGGCAAAGCAAAGCAAAGCAAAGCAAAGCAAGGGAGGTGGTGACTCCGCCGCGGGCAGGAGCTCCGGGGGAGGCTCGCTCGGGGGTGCTCCGGCTGCAGAAAGCTAGGGGGGAAAACAAGGAGGCTGAGCAAGTGTTTGAGAGATGTTTGGAGAGTTACCAAAGCACAAATTATGTCAGGCTCGGGATATTCCTAGGGCTGACAATGGAAGCAGAAGGACTTGCAAGGGAATATTCTGTGCTGCCTCTTCCCTCGGCCTTTGCTTATAGGCGCCGCTGGAGATGGGGTACGGCGCTGGATAGACCTGAATGCACTTACTGCCAGGTGGTGCCTTTTTGATAGACTTCACGCAGTCGCTTTATCGCTATCGCATGATTTTCTTCCCATGTGGGCTTCGTTTTGCTGAAGTTGTGTCTGCCTCCCGAGGAAGCTGGTCTGGACTCCCTCTGTAGGCAACAGAAAGCAACAGCCAGGATGCATTACCTTTTGGAGATGCTGTCAGACTGCTGGGAACAGACGGTGGCCTTGATGACTTCTGTGTCCTCCGGTGGTGGCCAAAAGCCGTTCAGGGCTCCAGGGCGTTTGGTTTGATCTGCCGCTGGTGCGAAGCCTGCAGCCCCTGGGCAGCTCTCAGGGCACCTGCGTGACGAAAGAACGTGGTGCACGTTGTACAGATCTGAGACCCCCACTTCTTGAGGGATCTGCTTTTGGCCCCTAATGCAATGTGTTTCAGTCCTTGGTAAGCATCCCTGGGTATTGCTGTTATCAGCTTTGACTTCCTGGTGAATCTCAGAGAAATGCTCACATGTCCTCTGCTTTTGAATGGTAAGACGTGTTTCTTACTTACCAGTGTTCCAGATCTAAGTAGCTCTAGACAGTCAAAATAAACAAATCTTACTTTTTTTTCCCCTCCATTGCAAGAATATCTATTTTGAATCGGTATCTGCCGTAATAGCAAGAACATATTCGGCATGGGTGAGGCCGCCCCTCGAGTGCTGGGGTCAGGGCTGGGCCCCTCCCTCCCCGAAGGCCCTGGGGGGGCTGGAGCGTGTCCAGAGAAGGGCAGCGGAGCTGGGGAGGGGTCTGGAGCCCCAGGCTGCTGGGGAGCGGCTGGGGGAGCTGGGGGGGTTCAGCCTGGAGCAGAGGAGGCTGAGGGGAGCCCTCATCGCTCCCTACAACTGCCTGAGAGGAGGGGGGAGCCGGGGGGGTCGGGCTCTGCTCCCAGGGAAGGGGCGATGGGACGAGGGGCAAGGGCCTCAAGTTGTGCCAGGGCAGGGTGAGGTTGGGCCTGGGGAACAATTCCTTCCCCAAAGGGCTGTCAGGGGCTGGAAGGGGCTGCCCAGGGAAGGGGTCGAGTCCCCAGCCCTGGGGGGATTTAACAGGCGGGCAGAGGCGGTGCTGAGGGCCAGGGTTTGGGGGTGGGATGGCAGGGGGAGGGGAAGGGTTGGGCTGGGGGAGCTTGAAGGGCTTTTCCAGCCTAAACGATTCTGTGATTCTAACATTGGATTTTGTATGCTTTAATGAGGTCTCATATCTTGCTTTAGAAATTTGCAACATACCCAAATTTTGGGGTGACCCAAGCTGAGCACCATTTGGAATTGGAATGGACGTCTCATGGGAATGAATTAAAACTGCCTTCTCGGCCAGAGCTACCGTCACTGATCCCTGCCGGCTCCCCTGCACCCCCAGCCGAGCTCTCCCACAGTAAGCACCGTTCGCTTCCTGCTCCCACGTCGTTCCCTGCCAATACCACCAAAATGTCATTAGGGTTTTTTTCTGTAAACAGTCTCATTAGCTGCTATTTGGGGCAGACATCAAGAAATTGAATCTGTGAATCGTCTGCTGTCTGCCGTGTCAGTCAATTAAAACCAACTATTTTTTACTGCAGTCTGTTTTATTAATCTGTTTGGGGTTTTTTCTGTTGGAATTCAATGCAGAGGACAATCACAGTTACAACAACAAACATCGGCAAGCAACGACGAGAGCAAGCGGCACCGCCAGCCAGCGCCTGGGACTCGTCCTGCCCCCCGAGCACGCGCTGCTGGAATCCAGCATCCACCTCTCCTGTATGCTTTATTTTAAAGTTCTTGCAACGTACAGGTAGTTGGTTCTCAAATAAGACACTCGGAAAGCCCCGAAGGCTTCCTGTGCTCTGCCAGCGCTGCTTCCTGTAGTCACGGAAGGAGGCGAGCTTCCTGCTCGCAGTGTCTTTCTGGGGAAGCCTTGCTCTGTACCCAGAGAAACGAAACGGCTGTGGTGGCTTGCACCTTCTTGCTCCCGTAGCTGTTTCACGTCAGGCATTCAGTTTTCATCCATAGGTTCTGTTTAATGCGTATTCCGAAAGTGTGGAACTAAGAAATGGGGGAAACGATTCTCACTTCTCTCTTTTGTGCCTTTGTAACTAGAAAACATAACCCTATACTTGGTAATCACGTCTCAAAACGGGATTTAAACTAACTTGGCTACGTCAGCACTATTTCTCCAGATCTATTTGTTGAGAGAATGTGATTAGATGAACTGTGGATTGTAAATATTCTTCATTAATTCCTTGAAATTATGCTAGAAAAAGGTGATATTTCTGTATCGCTCAATTTGAGACATCTGAAATGAAACTGTTACAGAATTAGTATTGCACCTTTTTAATGGGTGATGTAAATTAGCTTCATTAGCATCACTGATGGGGGGGCAGAGGGGGAGGTTTACATAGGTGCACTGCTTGAGAGACTCTAAAAATGTGTTCCTCAAGCTCCTGGACACAGGTACACACTGAAAAACATGGGATAGTGAGCAGCGTATTTGTAACTAAAATCGCTGGATAACTTTGTCTTGTTGAGGAAGCAAGAAGTGCTAAGAACTGACTCATGTTTTGGTTTTTTTTCTTTCTGATATTTATGTTAGTAATGAGAAAAGCTTGCTTCTCTGGAGCAAATGTAAGTGTTTTGCCGGCAGGTTTCTCTGCTATATGCTGTTTCGAGCTTTTTGCTTGCATAGCTTTGTATTTCTTCACCCGAATTCTTCTGGGGTTTGTTACTTAACCTCCTTCTGTTTTAAGAAGAACTTTTTATTGATGTGCTAAACATCTCTTTCCTAACTTCAGTGATCTGAAAGTTTGGGCATACATCTGCTGGGGTGCCTTCCGTCCCACAGCTGGTCATTGGTGCGTCCATTAACGCCTGGAATTGGGGCCGACTGCCCCCATGGAGCAGCGTGTAGAACCCACCCGACTGTGAATCCCCCTGTGAGGAACAAAACTTGAGAGGGGATTTTCCCCCTTCCCTGTGTTACTTTCCCAGTTTGACCTGAATGGCAGCTTGCTTGCTGGAGGAAGAGGGAGATGTGGTCCTCAACGCGACCTTTGCAGAGGGCTAGGCCGTCTCGCAAGAGCGTGCTTAACCAAGAAGTTACCACATCTACAACTCCTCCAGGCTTGTTTCAGAAGCAAGCATGTGATCTGCCCGTAACGGCCTGGCCCCTTTGAACTTCTGTCTCCAGTAGTTACCACTCATCGTCAGTGCCTTACTGAAAAATTAAATGCCAAACAGGTTGGGGCAAAAGGGTCCGTAGTTCTCCGTATTTTGAGAGGTGACCTGCACCTAACCAAGTGCACATGCCTGCAGTATTGACACCTGGACCTGGACCAGCTGCATTAGGTACGCTCTACAGTCAACAAAAAGCATCGATAGGTTTGGCCATATCTAAGTCTTGTCGGCAAGACTGGACTGATCATATAAGAAGCCTAAAATGTTGTGTGTGTGCTTACAGCAGTGCAAGGCAGAAAAGGAGAAATGCACCAGTTAGTGCCCGTGAGCTTTTCATAGGGTGCAAGTTTGAATGGGACTCTGAAGGGAGGGGTTTTTGTTCTTAATCTGAGTGTTTCAGGAAATTGTCCCTTTATTTTCAGAGGACATTTAGCATTTTAGCAGCAAAACAGTACCGTCATTGAAAGGGAAATGAATATGTTGCCCTGTTTGATTGCAGGCTTACCAGGAGCGCCTCGAATGACAAAAGCCCAACAAGAAAGACGTTGTTCAGAAGACAGGAAACCAAGGAAACCGGAGCCCTGCAAGATTCAAACCCAGCTTCAATGTGAGCTCTGTGATGCCTCTTGCACAGGAGCAGGTGCCTGTGCCGCACGCATCCGGGGAGCCGTCGGAAGGTGGGACAGGCTCGGGGAGCCGTCACCGCCACAGAGCTTGCTTGTGTTCTAGCAGGGTGCACAGCCGGTGAGAGGTCTTTCGGAAACCTCTCTGCAAGAACAAGTGGGGTAGGAATATCTGCTTCGAGTCGCTTCACTGCAGCGAACGAAGCGTCGGGATAACCAGGTGTGATCTGGGTGTGAGCGTGCTGCTCGGCTTTGCCAAATGTCCCCTCAAATGGTAATCTGTGCTGAGAAACCCAGCCGGTTCTAAATGTTTAATATACATAACAGATATAACACTTCAGTGTATTAATTTAATTAATTAAAATGTAATTAAAATTTAATTAAGTAAATTTAATGTATTTAATATAACACTTTAAAATCTTACAGACAACATTTTTCTCTAAACTCGGGTTGAAGTGACGTTACAGTTAACAGGGAAACTTTACCACTTCAAAAAACCCGACAACCTAAGCGTAGCAGAATCAAATCTCAAGTCTATTTCCTGAGATATTCCTGCAAATTATTTCCCAGCTGAAGTTGGTTTTGACTGTTCAAACCAATGTCTCTAACAAGCTTTTGCTCCAAGTGTTCAGTCACCTTTGGACGTGGCATTTTAATGAGTCAAAGTTATGGCTTTGGAAATATCAGAGCACAAGAATTGTCAGGATTTTCCTTTGGCCTGGGAAGAAGATTGCGTCCTTTTCCAAGTGATTATTGTGTGGTCGTTCCGAGTTGTCTTTACGGGAATTCTTTTCTAATGTCCACTCTGATATCGGAGTGTTTACAGCAGGGCCCCAGTATTTACTCCTCACTCTTAAAGAAGCTGGGATGAGCCTGTTTTGCCTGTGAGAGCAGCCACGCTTCTGAAGCTGGTCTGGTTCTTTGTAGTTTGTTGAGCCTAGGAACTGTTGTATGAATGGAAGCTCAGGAGCAGCTGACTAGAAAAGAACAGAATAGCTGAACAGAATCGAATCGTTGAGGTTGGAAAAGCCCTTTAAGCTCACCCAGCCCAACCACTCCCCTAACCCTGCCATCCCACCCCCGAACCCTGGCCCTAAGCAAACTTCTGAGAGCTGCTCAGAGAAGGGGCGCTGAGGGTGAAGAGGAGGTGGTGTGAGCTATAACCTGTTCAAAAAGGTTTTGGAATACTGAAGGCACCAGTGTCTGGTGTGTGGCATCTTACAGGTGTTCATGTCAGCTTGTGATAAAAAGCTTAAAATTGTTCAGGCCCAGCTACAGTTTTGTGGTTGATATAATAACCATCATCAAAGAACTAATTCCAGTTAAATTTGTGTTTGCAGGGCACAAAGGTTCTAGGAGAGTCTCAAATTGCCTTTTCTTTTGAAAGGCTTCTTACCATTGGAAGAACTTCCCTGTCTCTGCAAAGAGTAACTTTAAATTTAATGTTAGCTGTTGGACGTAGCGGCAGTCGGAATGCCGACAGATCCTCAAGCGGAAGCTTTTGCTTAACAAAGCAAACTTTTTAGCATAGGCATTGGTTCTGTGTTGCATTAGAGGTGCAAATCGCAGTAATAAATCTACTCCACTCCTGTCAGCTGCTATAGTAATTGCTATAATGATGAGGAACAGAACAAATTGGGGAAGATTTTGCAGTGACAAAACTGGGCAATAGCATGAGGGATTTTTAATTTAAAGGCTACTAAAGATGTCTTCCTAAATAGTAAAGAATTGGGCTACTAATCCAGTTCTCTTCATTCACAGACTAATGAAAACAGAGGGAACAAGCAACAAACTTGTGGAAGAGAAGGTGATGAAACCAGGAGCAGAGCTACAACTGTCTCTGAAAATAAACCCGGAGGGCGGCTGGACGTAGGGCCCGATTTACATGACAGCCTAGAAGAGGTTAACATCTTTCCTCGCAAGATAAATTGCTATGGGAGGCTTTTCATTTCAGACACACATCATGATTTTTAACATATTTGCAATGTTGTTTTTTCAACAATCATAGAATCACAGAATGTTTTGGGTGGGAAGGGACCCCCAGAGGTCCCCCAGCCCAACCCCCCTGCAGGAGCAGGGACACCTTGAACCACATCAGGTTGCTCACAGCCCCGTCCAACCTGGCCTGGAATGGTCCCAGGGATGGGGCCTCCACCCCCTCTCTGGGCAACCCCTGCCAGGCTTTCACCACCCTCATTCTAAAGAATTCCTTCCTTAGAGCCAGTCTACAATACTTGATCTAGCTGTTGAACTTATTCCATATTATTTTATTTCATGTGCAATTACTCTGATTTTTCAAATATACATTTATGGGCAAGGTTTTGTATTAGTTGGGCTTCTTTTTCTGTGGGTAAATACTGTTTTCAATGCTGTGCCAGGTGATGAAACATTTAGATCATTTCCATTTTTATTTCATGAATTCCCAAAAATGTTACTTTGCTTTTAGTTATGAAACTGTACATTAAGATTTGAAATCTAAATTAAATCTTCAGGTATAGCATTTCCAGGGAGATCAGCTTTTCTTCTTCCCATTTGCACTGTAAGTTAAAGCAGATAAAAAGAAAAAAACAAAAAGCAAGTGTAAGAATTATTTATGCCAGGAAAAAACTCTTGATAACATGGGGAGGTGATTGCCTGAATACCGGGGAGTAGGTGGGTGCTGCAGGGAGTGGTAATGATCTTCAAGGGACCATCCTTGGGTGCTCTATGGACCCAAAAAAAACCTGCTGTAAGAATATCTTTCCTAGAAGATGATCACTATTTCTTATGAGCTTTAAAATGAAGTCATATCCATTACGATGACAAATGCTGCATGTGAATGAATCATGTTCGAGTTAAATTTATATGTGGGGATTTCAGTTGTGTCTTTCTTTGCAGCTTAAATGGATGTTGTGTTTCCTTCCTCTCTTAAACAGCATTGCAACATTGCTGTGAGCTTTTAAAATAGCTCTCGTACGTTACTCAATGGGTTGGTCAAATTTTAATAAGGAATAAGTATGGGCGTCTTGTGAAAGGACATTCTGATGAGAAATTCTGAGTGCAAAACAGTTGTTACTGTCGTGGGTCGCTATCCTGACAACGTTGATTTATGTCTCAGATTGGAAACGATGAAGGAAAAAAATATCCGACTTCATCGTAAGCTCCGAGTGCGGTTCTGATGGGTTTGCATTCAGTGTTCAGAGAGTAGCGCTAGGATCCCACCACCAAAATAAAAAATGTGGTAGGAGACGAGGAAAAAAGTTCTGCTCTTGCGTATATCCATAAAACTGCAGTAGGTGAGTGATGGAAAAACGCCAGCAAATAACGGGAATATCCATGGAGACCCCAGACTTAGTCTAAAAGACAGAGGTGATCCGTTCTGCTGTGCTGTGTGCCTTTGAGGGAGAATTTCTTGTATGATTACTGCTGTTAAGAAGATTATCAGGCGGCTGTAAAATCCTGCATGCACTCGGTTGTCTGAGATCTTCAGCATTTTTAGAAAGCAGCTCTGAGTTGAGCTCCTCGTTCGCTTGACATCCATCCCCAGGAAGCTGTTTATTATCAAGTGCAGGTCCAAAGGGTGGGTTTGTGTGTGGTTGTTGGGGGGCGGGGGGAGGCTGTTTTGGTGCTAAAGTAGCAGACATAATTCCTTACTTGGATTTTTATATGATAAAAATTATCACAGAAGTTGATGCATTCCTCCTGGTGGTTTTACAGGGCTGTGGCAGGCCTGAGCCTGGAGAAGAGAAGGCTGAGAGGGGATCTCATCAACACCTACAAATATCTCAAGGGTGGGGGTCACCAGGACGGAGCCAGACTCTTCCCAGTGGTGCCCAGTGCCAGGCCAAGGGGCCATGGGCACAACCTGAAGCAGAAGAGGTTCCAGTTGAACGGGAGGAAGAACTTGTGGAGTGTGAGGGTGATGGAGCCCTGGCCCAGGCTGCCCAGGGGGGCTGTGGAGTCTCCTTCTCTGGAGATCTTCAACCCCCGCCTGGCCGCTGTCCTGTGCCCCCTGCTCTGGGTGAGCCTGCTTGGGCAGGGGGGTGGCACTGGGGGAGCTCCGGGGGGCCCTGCCAACCCCTGCCAGTCTGGGATTCTGTGACAACGCAGTCTGGAAACTAATTTCAAAGTGCTAAAAAGCCAAGGCAGAGTCCCAGGGACGGGCAGATGTCTGGAGAAGCAGCAAGGCTTGGTTAAAGGGAAAGCACGTTTGTTTGCTTTTTACTTCTAACTCGTCGCTTTTGTCCTCCCCGTGGGCAGTGGCACCTTTTGTGGAAAAGCCTTTGGGCAGGGCAGCAAGCCCGTGGCACCCTGGCGGCGGCGGACGGGGCCGGTAGGTGCCGTGTCAGGAAGGCTGCCGGCGGGGGGGTGTCACAGCGTCACCCGGGGCCTCGCTGGGACCTCGGGCACAGCAGCTCGCACCCCAGTGTTGCTCCTCACTTCTGCCGCCTTTGGCTGCTTTCTCACGAGAGCCTGCTAAGTGCCATGATCGACTCCTCTGCACCGCTGAGTTGCTCGGTTAAAATAATATCGATGGCAACACTGTCCCCGGGAAGGAGAGACCCGCCTGCCTTCTGATTCCTAAGGAAAGGCCAATACTTGGATTTGTCAGAGCTGTATTTCAAGCCCCCAGGCACTCGCACTTGGCTTTCACAAAGCTCGTGTTGCTTTTCTGAACGCTCGCAGGCGTTATTTATAGAAAAGCTTTTAAGGGAAGTCTCAAATGCTGTAACTGTGCTCTCATTCCAGAGAGTCTGAAACTTGATCCGTTTGTCACATTTTACTTGAGGTAAAGTAAAATTCCAGGACTATTTAAACAGGTTTTAAACTTTATTTTTCATTCTTTGCCTGCTGGGTTTTGCTGTTAAAAACCTGACTGCGACAAAACCTGGACAAGCGGGAGAGGTGGGCCCATGCTAACCTCATGAGGTTCAACAAGGCCAAGTGCAAGGTCCTGCCCCTGGGTGGGGGCAACCCCCGGTATCCGTACGGGCAGGGGGATGAAGGGATGGAGAGCAGCCCTGCCCAGAGGGGCTTGGAGGGTGAAAAGCTGGACATGAGCTGTGAATGTGCACTGGCAGCCAACCCTGCCCTGGGCTGCATCAGGAGAAGCTTGGCCAGCGTCGAGAACGGGGATTGTGCCCCTCTGCTCTGCTCTGGGGAGACCCCCCCTGGAGCCCTGCGTCCAGCTCGGGAGCCCTCAGCACAAGGAGGACATGGACCTGTTGGAGCGGGGCCAGGGGAGGGCTACTAAAATGATCCGAGGGGCTACTAAAATGCTGCGAGGGCTGGAGCCCCTCTGCTCTGGGGCCAGGCTGGGAGAGTTGGGGGTGTTCAGCCTGGAGAAGAGGAGGCTGCGGGCAGAGCTGAGTGCGGCCGCTCAGGGCTTCAAGGGGGCCCAGAGGAAAGGGGGGGACAAGCTTTTTAGCAGGGCCAGCTGGGACAGGACAAGGGGGGGATGGCTTCAAACTAAACCAGGGTAGGTTTAGACTGGATCTAAGGAAGAAATTCTTTCCAGTGAGGGTGGTGAAACCCTGGCAGGGGTTGCCCAGAGAGGGGGTGGAGGCCCCATCCCTGGGACCATTCCAGGCCAGGTTGGACGGGGCTGTGAGCAACCTGATGTGGTTCAAGGTGTCCCTGCTCCTGCAGGGGGGTTGGGCTGGGGGACCTCTGGGGGTCCCTTCCCACCCAAACCATTCTATGATTCTATGACATATTTAATTTTGTGATGTGTTTTCTTTCTCCTATCTTGCATTGTCAGATGAACCTGGGCTGCAAGGCCCCTGTTGGAAAGGTTGGGTTGGGCGCTTTGGAGATCGAGAGCTGTCACAGCCCATGCACAGGCGGACGAGCAGTCAACCACAGTCGAGGAGGACGCTCTGGTAAATGCTCTTGGCGGGGGGGTACTGGAGATGCCCACTGCCATTAACACTTTTAAACTACTGAGAGATGTACTCAGCATTTTAACGATAGAAATATAACAATAAATAGCAACACCAGAAATCGTGGTGATGTTGCTCGCTTTTTAATAAAGGGATTCATCAAAGCGGGTGAATATCTCAGACAAGATTCAGTTGTCTTTAAATGTTCCGCTTTTTGTTTTAAAGATTTCTATCTGCCGTTGAGTCCTCTGCCACATTTTTTTACTGACTACATGGAAAACCACAGGGCTTCTTGTAGCACATAAAATTATACTCAAGCCCTCGTTCACAGAATCCCAGAATCCCAGCATGGCAGGGGTTGGCAGGGCCCCCCGGAGCTCCCCCAGTGCCACCCCCCTGCCCAAGCAGGCTCACCCAGAGCAGGGGGCACAGGACAGCGGCCAGGCGGGGGTTGAAGATCTCCAGAGAAGGAGACTCCACAGCCCCCCTGGGCAGCCTGGGCCAGGGCTCCATCACCCTCACACTCAACAAGTTCTTCCTCCCGTTCAACTGGAACCTCTTCTGCTTCAGGTTGTGCCCATGGCCCCTTGTCCTGGCACTGGGCACCACTGGGAAGAGTCTGGCTCCGTCCTCATGACACCCACCCTTGAGATATTAGGTGTTCTTCGCTTGGGGTACAGTGAGAAAGATCATTTACATATAATTATTTCTTTTTCATTGACGCTTAAAATTGACCTGCCCATGCTGTTCCTTTGCAATGGAAGCATTGACTTTCTTGACCAATATTGAATAAGCAAACTTTAAAATCCTACGCTTGCTCGTGTTAAATATGAAGAAAGAGAATCGAGGAGACTGAAGTACGATTGCTGTAGCCAGCCCTGCCTGAAGCCTCCGTGGCTCAGTGCGGAAGTTTAAGACGACTTCAGCTTGGATGCCAAATTCTTGATTTCTTGTTTTCAAAGCAGCTGGCTCCCTTGGCTTTAGGTGTTTGCACTCTAAGCTTAATGGTGCAGTGGTGCTGGTGATCTTCTAAATAAATTTAAATTCCAGCTTCCATAGTGTGTGTGGGAAGAACTGCAGGTTTCTGTGTATTTCCTTCATATGGCTGCCGTCGTTTTGGTCGGGTTGTTACCGTTTTATCTCCTCCTTCTCCTACCATGTTTGAAAAATGCTGGCTTTCAGGGAAAAAAAAAAAAAACCCAAACAAAAAAACCAAAACCAAACCCAAAAACCAACAACCCCCCCCAAAAAAACAAAATAGGGAACTTGGAATGGGCCCTTTGCCATCTCCAAAAAATACATTTAATGCATGCAGTAAAAAAAGAAGAGCAGAGGGTGAAGGAGGTGGAAAACCTGACAAAAACGATGCTGCCCAATAACGATGCTGTGTGTATAAAATAATGTTCCTATGGTTCCAATTGCATATGTAAATAGGGCCTGGTTTAGTCTAATATGGTACATTTTTAATAACTTTTCCTTGAAATCGTGAGCTGTAGGTAGGTTTAAATTGTGCTAAACCACGACAGCAATTGCGCCCTTGCGTAAGAGCGAAGTTGCCTGTGGCAACAGCTCCCTCCCGGCGCCGCCGCCTTCCCCTCCCACTCCCACGCCCCGGAGGGAACTCTGCAGGGTGGGCAGTCAGATACCACTAACGAAAAAACAAAACAACAACAATAAAACCCCCAAAAAGACCCAAAACCAACCTCCCCGCTCCGGTACTGGGGCTTTTCTTTATCCGTTTTCTTTATGACTTTAGGTTTCTGCCCCCAAGCTGGAGGCAGTTTCTCACCCGGCCTGAAGCGGCCGAAACTGCCGCGTGTTGTCCTACGGATTTGGGGTTCTCGCCCCAGCCCTTTGGAGCGGGGCTCCTGCCCGTCGGGGGTTACTGCTTGGCCGCAGCGGCGTGCGGGGCTGTGCAGAGGTAGGGAGCTGCTTGCTTAGAGCCTTCCGGGTGGATTTGGCAAAATTAACCAAGCAAATACGCGAAGGACAGGCGGTGACACGGCTTGGGCAAGGCCATGATCGTACCTGGAAAAAGCACAGCGGAGAAGAGCAGAGCCCAACAGTTCCGCGGGACGCTGCCCGTCGGCTCAGGGATTGCCACAGCTTCAGCTTCACGCGTGCCTTCTTCCTTTAAACTCAGTTGCAAATCACTCGACCCGTTCCTTCATGCTTTTTGGAGTATTTTGAACAACGGTTTTTTAGAATTTACCAAAAAACATTCTTTCTCGCTGTTTATTGTCAGATGAAGCCAATTCTTCAAGTGCTTTTTATGGGGTGTGAAGCAGATTCTGCTTGAATACCCTGGGTTAGGAGTTATAAGCCGTACAAACACATATATTTGATGAGGGATGCACTTTGGCACTTCCTCGGGCGTTTAGATGGATGCTTTGTTGTATTGACCCGGTACAGCGCGCCGTGTCCTGAACCAAAGGTGCTCGGGGCTGCCTGGCTCTGCCGAAGCTGCTGCCACCCCCCGGAACGCTGAGCGTTACCATAACCCCACGCCGCAGCCTCCGCTCTCATCTTCCTTTTGCCGTACCAACCCTCATCTCCTTCCGGTAAATCAGAAAGATTGGGAAGTGTTGCAATATTGTGAGCAATTTTTCTAGCCTCTTAACCTTGGTCAGATCAAAAGAGGACAAAATGATGCATCTGCTCCAAAAACCTTCCCAAATTAGGAAGTGAAACCATTAGACCCCATCACAAGCAGTGCGAGAGCCGAAAGCCAAGCGACGGTACCAAATACTGCTGAGTTTAACTGAGAGCAGCGCCCGTTCAGGGTAAGTGGTGTTGATACCTGTAGAGACCAAGGACCCAGATGTGGACCGTGCCTCCAAGTGCTGCACGTCACCCCCCAACACAGCCACGGCTCAAACACGGAAACTGCCGCCAAGCCCGACGTGTCCAGATAAAGCAGCTGCCACAGCCGGGGTTTGGGTGTAACGAACCGGGGTGGTTGGCTGTAGCTGCATCTTCCACTCGTCCCTTGAGCGCGCCCAATCTCATTTCTTGCTGAGGCACAAATTTGTGCCTTGCTCTTTGCTCCATAAGGGTTTAGTGAAGACATCTTTGCTGTCCATGCTGCTCCCTGGGGCTGCTGGGGGCGGACGGGAATCCCTCTTGGAAGTGCCAGTTTGGCTCCTGGTAGTGCAGCCTGCGGTGTCGGGGTGCACAACGGCATCCGAACCCGGCGTTGTGTACGGCTGCTTGGAGCAGGGAAGGCATCACCTAAAGCTCCAGCCGTTCCCCCGGGTGGAATACCCTTCCGAATAGTCCTCCATCCGAATGACCCAACAGTGGTGCGGGGCTGGAATGGAAATCTTTGCTGTGAAAAGGGGTGTTCAAAGTCAGCGATGTTCTCGTTCAAGGCTGGAGATTGGATGTTAAAGACCAAGTCAGGCACCCACCCTCTGCTGCCCCCAGGAGTGGCCGGGAGCGAGCAGCCCCGCGGGACAGCTTGGCTCACTCGGGGTCGGCGTTTGAAGCCAGCTCAGCCGAGCTGCGCCCCGGGGGTGCCCGGTTTTCCTTTGGCTGTAGAGGGAGCTGGAAGGGACCTGGATGTTGGCTTGAGATGCTAAGGGGAGAGGTAAAAAGAATCCCCCCCCCCCAGGCTGCTGTGGGGGCGAGGTAGGGAAGGGTCGTCTGCTTTTGCAGTATATTGCCGTGCTCTGATTCCCTTTATACAGGCTGGAAATGCCGGGCAGATTCCTCAGGCTGCGAAGGGCACATTTTGGTGAACCCACCCGTACGGTCAGCGTGGACTGAAGGGAGTTGAGTTGGCAACAGGGAGCCCGCGGGCTCTGGACTGCTAATGCCCGAATCTCTGCTGAGGAGGAGCTGGTTTTCCTGCACAAAACGTGCTGCTGTCCCTAACGAATGTCACTGCCCGTCCTTCCTGCTCCGGCCTCTGCTGCCTTGGGTAAATCTCACCCTTCATCTTACCAGGAATGGCTGAGTTTGCTCTGTAGGACGTCGCCCTTGTGACTGCGCGCCTGCCTCTCCCTGACCAAAAGGCAGGGTGCCGGGGGGAAGCCTGACAGGGGCTTAAACCCCACCCTAGGACGTCAGGAAAACCTTTCCCATGCTATTGCGCGTTGACCCAGCGACTTCAAAGTGCTACAAAATCTTGATGTTTTGGCTCACTGTAGGCTGGTTTGGAGGGACCCGGGCAGCCGCTGGTTCAGCTGTACCCCACCCAACGGGGCTGTGCCGTGCGGATCTCTGCTTTGCTGCACCAGAGGAGAGAGGAAGAGGGGTTTGAGGATCAATGCCTTAAAGATTGAGGCACCGAGTGGTCGATAACCAGCGCAGCGCTGGCAGGGGGGAGCCTTTGCTGGCCGTAGGACGGGGGAACCCATTTATTAGGTCTGAGCGAGTTGTTCCCTGTGTGTGATGCTGAGTTCTCCGGGCTGTGGCCGCGTCTGTGACAACGACCGGATGTGGCAAAACCCAAAATTAGGAAACATCCCCGCTTGTCGCAGAGACCAGGAGCTCCCATGCCGAGCCCCGGGAGCTGTAGGATGCGCTCCCGTGTTTGTTCTCCAGCTTGAGCAGACCCGGTGTCTGATGGTCTGTCCTTACAAATCCGGAGGATAACGCACGGAGTGCTCCTGGGGAAACGCATCCCCAGAGTCCTAGGAACAGACTGGCTGGAATGGCTTGGGGAAGTTGTTTGTTGATGGAAAAACATAACCAGGAGCTGAAACTAGTGGCTAGTTGGGAATAGTTTTCTTCTAGGCTGCCTTTCCCCTTGAATTGCCAGTATTTTTTGAAGGCTTAAACACCATTTGATTAAAAACAAAACAAAAAAGTGCACACAAAACGCCCCCTAAGACCCCGGAATGAAGTGCGGTGCTTGCCTGAAACTGCATTTCCTTCTTTTTCACCCTTTTGCTCAGAATATTGGAAATGTCGCACATTAGCGCAAAATTGCTCCCCGGTTTGCTGGCTGGGATGAGGAGCTGTGGAGGCGAGGATTCCCTCCCCACTGCTTGCAGATGCTGGAGGATGTAGATAAGCCGCCGCCGTTTGGCCGTGCCCTTCATTTGAAGGCCTCTCGGCAATCGCCCGGCCCAGCCCGCGCCGCAGCTCTGGGCATCCCCTGTAGAGCAGCCGGGCACGGCCGCGCTCTTGGATCGCCCTCCCCGACGTCCCGCAGGCGTCGGCGCTGGGACGGGATTAGGCTTTGGGATCCCTGGTCCCACCACAGCCTCTCCCGAGCCCCAGGCTCCCTGCAGAGCCTCCGTGGGTGCCCGCTCCTCGGGCGGCTGCTCCCGTCGTGGCCGTCTCCCTGTTTGCACGGCGCAGCGTTAATTCTCGGGGTGCTCCGCAGCGCTGCAGGGTTTGGGATCCCACGGTCTCCAGCTCGCTTCTAGCGAGGGTGTGTACTTGTGCCCTCAAAGGGTAAAAGTCGTTTTGAGTGTTGTCAAATAATGAGTCACGGCTGATTAATGTTTGACGGTGCAGGCGGCAGGCACTAGGACCTCTGGGACGCTGCATCTGCAGCCCTTACCAGAAAAGAAATCAGGAAATAACGCAGTAGCTCTTTCTGGGAGCATGCCCCCGAAAATAAAGCTTTGCTGCTCCGTATGAAAGAGAATTTACTCTCCAGGAATTCAGGAATCAGTCTCCAGGCTCAGCTGGGAGCTACCCCGAGACATCGCCGCCCCCGGGGCCCTGCATGGACCTTGCTGGCAGGTAGGTGCAAGGGGCCGAGTCGCTGCGAGCCGGTGACGCGTTGTCGTGTCGGCTCTGTCGGGGGAGAGGGACGATGGACGTAGCGCTGAGAGCCTCGCCGTCCGTGGGGAACGTGGCCCGGTGTCACCTGGCTTCCAGCACGAGCCGTACCCGCCGCCCGGCCGGGTGACCCCTCGCGTGGCCGGGTGACCCCTCGCGCGGCCGGGCGCTTGTTCAAGAAGTTCTGGGGCTCGCATCACAAAGGCGCGCGCACGCTGCGCCCGGCTTCGGTGGCAGCGCGGAGGCGATCGGCCCGTGCCCGCGACCCCGCTTCTGCCGCCGTGCCTGGCAGCTCCGCAGCCGGGGCAACCACGCACCGGGAACCAGCGCGAGCTCCCCAGTTCAGGGCTGGGATGGCTCCACCAAACCCCACCGGGTCTCCGTGCTTCTCACCCTCAATGCGGGCGCTCAGGTTAACTCATTAAAAACCAGTGCAGGCAGCTCCAAAACAAAGAGGGGGCAAGCGTTGCTCACGCATCCTGCGTGTGGGAACGTTCGTTCCAGCGATGGGAACCACAGGGACTCAACCTCTCCAAGGACAGGGAGCTGCTTTGGGACACGGTGTGTGAGTGGCACCGGGTGATTCACCGCCGCTGCCTGGGTGGAGGCGCCGGCTGCTCTTCGGGCTCTGCCGGCGGCGGGTGTCCGTGCGCGTCCGGCGCTCCCAGCCCCAGCGCCAGCTGGGCAGAAGAGGAGCCGGGCCCTTGGGTGCTCAGAGTGGGGGATCCGTCCCTCCCAAGCACCACCCGCTGTCAGCACGCAGGGGCAGGACTGAGCAAACAGTTGGTGCTTTTCACCAGAAATTACTGTCCTGGAGCAGCAGGAAATGAGGGAGCAACAGTCAGAGCCACTGCCGGCCTCGTTCCACATGGAGAAAAAGAAGAGGAGGCTGAGGGGAGCCCTCATCGCTCCCTACAACTGCCTGAGAGGAGGGGGGAGCCGGGGGGGTCGGGCTCTGCTCCCAGGGAAGGGGCGATGGGACGAGGGGCAAGGGCCTCAAGTTGTGCCAGGGCAGGGTGAGGTTGGGCCTGGGGAACAATTCCTTCCCCCAAGGGCTGTCAGGGGCTGGAAGGGGCTGCCCAGGGAAGGGGTCGAGTCCCCAGCCCTGGGGGGATTTAACAGCCGGGCAGAGGCGGTGCTGAGGGCCAGGGTTTGGGGGTGGGATGGCAGGGGTAGGGGAAGGGTTGGGCTGGGGGAGCTCAAAGGGCTTTTCCAACCCAAACCGTTCTCTGATCCTTCCTGGCTCAGCCCGCACGTCCCTCCCCACACCAGGCCGTGCCACGGCGAGGGGGACGGGGCAGACCCTGTCCTTAAGCTCTGTCCCCATGAGGCCCTCGCCCACCCTGGACGTGAGCTGAGCTGCACCCCGTCCCGGCAGACTTCGGCTGTGCCTGCTGGGGACCAGGCGCGGGGCGGCTGCCCTTGCACCTCCAAGGCCAGCAGGGGAATGCGGGTGGGCTGCAGGGCGAGAGGACGGCTGTGCTGCCTGACGGTGGCTTTGGAACAGATAAAACCGCTGCCTGCTAACAGTCAGCTTTCAACAGCTGCGGTTGTCCCTTTTTTGTTGTTCTGGATAGGGACTGGCACGGTAGGTCCTCAGATCCTCGCCGTCATGGAGACGGGCTGGGGTTTGCCACCAGTGATGCAGAGGAGTGACTGTGACTCACCCTCCGAAAAAGGAACAGAGCAAAGACTGACATCTCTGCTCCGAGGAGCCCAGCGAGCCCCCGCGCCTCTCCCAGCCCGCCGGAGCTGGGGAGGCATCGTCCTGCTCTGGCTGGAAGTCTCCAAGAGCCCCGGGCACCAAGGAAACCAGGGCAGGGATGAACTCGCCTCTCTCAGACGTTCTCTTCTCCGGAAGCCTCTGCTTCCCTGGCTGCTCCTGGCTTGGAAACAGAGGAGCACTGAGCGCTGGGGTAGCTTCACGCTGTCGAGTTCTCTGGTACGAAGCAGATTTGCCGACGTGGGTCTCATCGGGTGGGGTCTTTGGCAAAGCTGAAGGGTGTGAGTTGTGAGCGTGGAGAACCCCCACCTTCCTCTAGAAAAGGAACAAAAGCTTCTGCTGTGCAGTGACAGAGGAATTCCGACAGCAAAACGGATCTGGAGGGTTGCTGAAATCAGAACAAAACGTACAGAAACCATGGCTCGACTTGTAAGAGCGTGGTGGGTTTGGGGGTGATGCCGTGGTACGGGGGTGCGTGGCAGCCGCCACCAAGGACGCAGGCTGGGTGGCAGCGCCCCAGCGGGGGGGCTGTCCCCGCCCCAGCCCCCTGTGCTGCCCAGGCAGCAGGAGAGGATTTGCCCACTGAGTCCCACCATCCACAGTGTCACTTGGTCCAGGAATCAGTGGATGGAGCCCTCGGGAATAAAGGAGCTGAGCAGAGCCGGTAGCTCCTTAAGGACATTTTCTTAGAGCTCTCAATTCCCATATGTTAAAAAAATCAGGCAAGGAAGGCAGGGAAGCAGCAGGGCTCAGGAAGGCCCTCCCGGCCAAACCAAAGCGTAGGAAGGAAATGCACAGGCAGTGGAACCAGAGGCGCGTGTCCCAGGAAGAATATGGGGACGCTGCAGGGATGTGTAGGGATGGGATCGGGAAACCTAAGGCACGGTTAGAGTGGAATTTTAGGATGAGGGGCAAGGGCCTCAAGTTGTGCCAGGGCAGGGTGAGGTTGGGCCTGGGGAACAATTCCTTCCCCAAAGGGCTGTCAGGGGCTGGAAGGGGCTGCCCAGGGAAGGGGTCGAGTCCCCACCCCTGGGGGGATTTAACAGCCGGGCAGGGGCAGTGCTGAGGGCCAGGGTTTGGGGGTGGGATGGCAGGGGTAGGGGGGCGGTTGGGCTGGGGGAGCTGAAAGGGCTTTTCCAACCTCAACGATTCTGTGATTCTGTGAAGGGGTATGAAGAATAAGTGGGGCCTCTGCAGGTACATTGGCCAGAAAAGGAAGATTAAAGAAAAAGTGTCCCCTCTTTGAGTAAGATGGGAGAGCCGGTGACAACCAACATGGGGAAGGCTGAGGTGCTCAACGTTGGGGTTTTTTTGCCTCAGTTGTCCATAGGAATCTCTCTTCCCACGTCTCTCAAGCCCCTGAACCTCAAGGCAGGGACTGGGGGAGCAAAGTCCCTCCCATTGCCAGAGAAGATCAGGTTCAAGATGACCTGAGGAACCTGAAGATGCATTAAGTCTACAGGATCCAACAAGCTGCAGCCCCGGGTGCTGAGGGAACTGGCTGGTGTTGCCAAGCCACTCTCCATCTTATCTGAAAACTTGTGGCAGTCAGGCAAGGTTTCCAGTGACTGGAAAAACATTACGCCGGCTTTTAAAAAGGGTAAAAAGGAGGTCTCTGGCCTCACCTCACTGCCCGCTCAGAACACGGAACAGAACCTCCTGGGTGATATGTCCAAACGCGTGGAGGATGGGGAGGTGATCAGAGACAGACAGCACGGCTTCACCGAGGGCAAACCGTGCCTCAGTAACCCAGCAGCCTTCTACGATGGAGTGGCTGCAGCCGTGGGCCAGTGAAGAGCTGTGGATGTCATCTGCCTGGACTTCTGCAAGGCCTTTGGTGCCCCCCAACATTCTTACCTCTAAATTGGAGAGTTACGGGTTTGAGGATGGACCGTTAGATGATAAAGAGTTGGCTGGATGGCCACCTCCAGAGAGGTACAGCCGGTGGCTCAATGTCCAAGGGGAAAGCAGTAAAAAGTGGTGTCCCTCAAGGGCCCGTACTGGGACCGGTGCTATTTAATATCTTCATCAGTGGTGGTTATGGTGGGATCGAGTGCACCCTCAGCAAGTTTGTGGGTGAGACCAAGCTGAGCGGTTGATTCACTGGGGGAGTGGCTGCCCCCGTCCAGAGGGACCTTCAGGCTGGAGGGGTGGGCCCCTGTGAAGATCATGAAGTTCAACAAGGCCAAGTGCAAGGTCCTTGGTTGGGTCAGTCCCCAGTATCAGCACAGACTGGGGGGTGAATGGATTGAGAGCAGCCCCGAGGAGAAGGACTTGGGGGCGCTGGTGGCTGACAAAATGGACACGAACCAGGAATACGCGCTCACAGCCCGGGAAGCCAACGTTATCCTGGGCTGTGTCCCCTACAGCATGGCCAGCGGGGTGAGGGAGGGGATTGTGCCCCTCTGCTCCGCTCTGGTGAAACCCCCCTGGAACCCTGCGTCCAGCTTGGGGGTCCCCAGCCCAGGACAGACAGGGACCTGTTGGAGCGGGGCCAGAGGAGGCCACGGGAATGGTCCGAGGGCTGGAGCCCCTCTGCTGTGGAGAGAGGCTGGGAGAGGTGGGGGTGTTCAGCCTGGAGAAGAGCAGGCTCTGGGGAGACCTTACTGTGATGTTTCAATATATCAAGGGGGTTGTAAGAAAGACGGAGAGAGGTTTCTTACCAAAGCCTGGAGGGACAGGACAAGGGCTGACGGCTATAAACTGAACAGGGGCAGATTTAGATTGGGCATAAGGAAGAAATTCTTTGCAGTGAGGGTGGTGAAACCCTGGCAGGGGTTGCCCAGAGAGGGGGTGGAGGCCCCATCCCTGGGACCGTTCCAGGCCAGGTTGGATGGGGCTGTGAGCAACCTGATGTGGTTCAAGGTGTCCCTGCCCACGGCAGCGGGGTTGGACATAGATGATCTTTGAAGGTCCCTTCCAACCCAAACCGTAGAGGTGACACTGGGGACAAAGGGCTCTGGGAAGAGCAGACTGTTCCAGTTCTGAACTGGAAGGCAGTCACATGCATCCCAACCCATGGCCAGTGGATGTGACAATCCCACCGCTGCCCAGCCTCGCCCCTCAGCACAGCCCCTGCGTCAGCCGCGTCCCACGTCAGCGGGGCCCCGCTCGTGGCCCTGATGACTTGGAGCTGCTAAAACAGGAGGTGAAAGAACAAGTTCCTGGTAAAACCGCACTCCCCACCCCGTGGCGGCGGCGATGGGCTCCTCCTGTGCCAGCGGTGGTGGGGGGGAGCATCTGTGGCCTCCAAGGCAGGGAGAAGGGGCCAGGACAGCGGGGTCCCGCTCCCACCTGGGTTTGGGTCGGAGCGTCCCCGGGGTGTAGCTGGCACGGGCAGGGTTTGTGCCTGCTCTCAGCCTTTGTCTCCCCACCGTGGTGCGGGGCTGCCCCGGGTGATGGTCAGGCTCACGGGGACCCGCGCTGGCCAGGGCAGCCTGAGGGGACAGCAGCGGTGGCCGGGGCCAGCCCAGCCCAGCCCAGCCCAGCCTAGCCCTCCTCATCCCAGCCCAGCCCAGCCCAGCCCAGCCTAGCCCAGCCCAGCCTAGCCCTCCTCAGCCCAGCTCAGCCCAGCCCAGCCTAGCCCTCCTCAGCCCAGCCCAGCCCAGCCCAGCCCAGCCTATCCCCCCTCAGCCCCTCTGGTTTCTCCGCAGGCGGTGGCAGGAGCGGGCAGAGTCCCTGATGCGCTGACGGCCGACCATGTCCGGGGTGAGCGGGGTGCCAGCACTTCCCCTGCCGGCATTGGGGTGACGTCCCCCCC
>JADKXX010009435.1:0-11643 GCA_017310255.1 Butorides virescens | reverse complement strand
GGGGGGGCTCACCCTGGCTCTCCCCTCGCAGGTCTGGTTCCAGAACCGACGAGCCAAGTGGAGGCGGCAGGAGAAGATGGAGGCCAGCTCCATGAAGCTCCACGACACCCCCGTGCTCTCCTTCAACCGCCCCCCCATGACACCCAACGTGGGGCCCATGAGCAACTCCCTCCCGCTCGACCCGTGGCTGACGTCCCCCATCTCCAGCGCCACCACCGTCCACAGCATCCCCGGATTCATGGGAGCCCCCCAGGCCCTGCAGCCCCCCTACGGCGGGCACTCCTTCCTCAACACCCCCCCGCCGATGGTGCAGGGCATGCAGCCCATGGCCCCCGCGCCCTACCAGTGCGGCACCACCTTTGTGGACAAGTACCCGCTGGAGGAGGTGGACCAGAGGAGCTCCAGCATCGCCTCGCTCCGCATGAAAGCCAAGGAGCACATTCAGACCATTGACAAGACCTGGCAGCCCATTTGATGAACGCTCCCCTCCGGCCCCTCCGGCCCCCGGCTCCTGCCCCCCGGCATCGCTCGGCCCCAGGGGGGGCTGTCGGTGGGATGCTCAGCAGGACCGAAGCCGGCGTGGGGCAGGGATGCCGGGCTGCATCTTCCCCCTGCCGAGCGGCACCGCCGGTGGCAGAGGAGCGAGCCGGGGCTCTGGTGGGACCCCGCTGCGGGGCAGCACCCGGCACCCACCCCAGCCCCTCTGCCTTGCCGAGGCCCCCGGCTTGGGCTGGGGAACCGCCCGCGGCTCAGGCGCCCGACCGCGCCACCAGGCCACCCACCGCCTCCGGCCGGACACCTCCTTTCCCCACTCCCCTTCCCCTTCCCATTATTATTAATTTTTTTTTAATGCTGCAGATTTAAACAAAAACCGAACAGAAAAGCTCTAGTTTCATAGGGAGTATTGGGGGGGGGGGGGGGGGGGGGGGGGGGGGGGGGGGGGGCGCGGGGGGGGGTGACGCCGGGCGTGCCGGTGGCTGTGCCAGCACCAAGGGGCCGGCTGTATCGTCAGTAAAGAGATGAGCTGAATGGCTGCCGCGTGCTGGAGTCGGGCGCTGCCGGGCCCCTGCCCGCCATGCTGCTCGTTAGCGGTGCCGCTCGTTAGCGCGCTGGGGCCGCGCAGCCTCTGCCGCGAAGGAACTTTCCGGGTGGGATGCGGGAGCGTCGTCCCCGGGCACCCCCCCACCCCGCGCCCTCGGGTGTGGGGCTGGGGCTGGATCCAGGCGGGGGGCGCTGGGGGCGGCGCTGGGCCACGCCAGGTCCTCGGTGGCCGCTCAGGGGGGCACCTGCCCGGCCGCCCCCGCCGCGGCGCCCGCCGCCCGCCGGCCCTCATTGCTCCCCAGCGCCGCCCGCCCCGCCGCGCTGGCGGCACAAAGCTGCCGTAGCCGTGCCAGCGGGGGGGTGGGCGGCAGCGGGACCCCCGGGGCCCCCGGACGGGGCCGGACCAGAGCCCTGGGGTCCCCACAGCGGGGGCGGGGGGGCTGCGCCAAGGTTTACCCCATTCCTGCCGGGTGGCAGCAGGGCGGCGGTGCCAAGGTGCCACGTCCCGGGGGTCCCCAGCGTGGCTCTGCAGACCCGGGGGACCCTGCCCGCCCACCGGTGGGGGGCCTGGGGCGCAGCCAGCAGCACCGGCACCCTCGCGGTGGCAGCAGGGGCCAGCACAGCCCCGGCGGAGGTGGCCGAGCCCCGGTGACTTCGAGGTGCACAGCTGGGACAGCGGGAGACGGGGGCTCGGCCCCGGGCAAGCGGGTGCCCCGGGTCCCTAGGAGGTCCCTGGGGGGTCCCTGGAGAAGTGAGGCAAATGCTGGCCTTCCCCCCCACCAAAACAAGACGTTTCCCCCCAAAATCTTTCCGGTTCAGACTGGATGACAGCCGCAAATCGGGGCCTTGCCGGGGGAGCCCCATCCCCGCCGTGTCCCCATGGGCCAGACCCCCGCTCAGTGCCAGCACCCCTGGCCGTAGCTCCCCCCCCCTCCCCCGGGGGTCTCACCCCAATCCAACAGCCCCGGGGCTGGACTCTGACGTCCCCCCCAGCCTCGGGGTCAGGCGGGACGGGGGGCGATGCCACCGGGCCAGGCCAGGCGCTGACCCCGGCGAGACCCCTTCTCCTTGTCCCCCGTCCCCCGGCTGCTGCTGCTCGTCTGCTTTGTTAATGACAATTAAACCTTTAACAACTCATTAAATGCATAATCGATGCTGCCCCGGCTCCCCAGCCCGGCTAATGGGCCAGGGCCGAGGCGCAGCGGCCCCGGCAGAGGCGTGCTCCGGCGGGGAGATAATGAAGCAAGGGCCGCGGAAGTAATGGGGTTTGATCCGGGGGCCGGGACGCGCTCAATGGGGGCTGCGCTTTTCACATGACATAATTGCCGAGGCTGGCGCCAGCCCGGGGCACCCCTCGGCCTCCCGAGCGCCAACAAAAGCCGGCTGGCGCGGTGAGCGGGAGGCTCAGCACCCCCCGACCCGTTTGATCGGAGCCTAATTGGGGCGAGGGTGCTCCCCCCCCCCTCCATCCCCCCACCAGTCTTGCAACTGCCACCCAAAAGCGAGGGCGCGGAGAGGCCCTGGGATGAGGACGCGCATCTCCCAGGGGTCCCTGGGGTGGGGCGGGGGGGTATGCGAATTATTTAAATGAGCTAATTGGCATGGGGTGGCATGGGATCCCCAGGGCAGCCTGGCCAGGGCTGGGGGGGGGTCCCCCACGGGAGGGGCGCTTTGCCCCTTCCCTCCCACGGGCACCCCGGGGCCGCGCTGCGCTTCGGGCAGGAACAGGAGATATTTCTGCACCCAAAAATGCCGTTTCAAGGCAGGAAAGGCAGAGGAGCGCCGAGCCGCTGGCCCTCCCCTCTTTATTGGTGCTTCCCCAGCGGAGACCCGGTGGAGCATTGCCCATCCTCTGCACCCCCGGCACGCGGGGCCGCGTTTGGGAAAAATCCAAGCAAAAAGGCATTTCCCCCCCCCCCGCCCTGCCCCGGATCCCAACCCTGTCCTGAAATCACTCGCTGCCTGGATGGGGTTGTACTGGGAGGACTGGGTGCTACTGGGAGCACTGGGGGTTTCTCCCAGCCCTTCGTGGTGGAGCAGGAGCCCTCCTGCTCCCACCCCCTCTAATCCCCTCCCATGGGATTTGCCCCCTAATCTGCTTATTTCTCTCTATTTCTCCTAGCCCGGAACGAACCCAACCCTGCCCCAGCGCGACGCCTCGCGCCGGCTGAGCCGTGGGGCCTGGACACTCTGCCCCCCGGGGACGTGGGGCTGGCGCTGCCTGGGGACGTGGGGCTGGCACTGCCCTGCCCAGGGACACGGGGCTGGCGCTGCCTGGGGACGTGGGGCTGGCACCGCCTGTACTGGGGGCCGCAGGGTTGCAGCACCCAGCTGCAGTCCCCTGTGCCCAGGGTCCCAGCCTTGCTGCACAGCCAGCCCCGCACCCCCTGGCACAGGCCAGGATGGGGCTCAGCCCCTCCCAGCACCCGCCTCCGCACACGTCACCTCCGTCCCCTCCTGCCCCCCCAGCAGGACAGATGTGGCCCCAGGGGACTGCGGTGACAAGGGGGGGGGGGCCGTGCTGTCCCTCTACAGAGCGTGGGAGCCGGGGACCTCGGGGCTCAGGTTCTCCTCGGGGGTGTTGACCCAGGAGCTCCCCGCCGCCCCCCAGCTGGCAGGGGGGGAGGCGGAGAGGGGGCTGCCGGGCGGCGAGGGGGAGGCCGCCCGCCGCAGGTTGAGCTTGGCGATGAGCGGCTTCCCCACGCTCACCGTCCGCCTCTCCTCCACGAAGTCGTCCATGCCGCGGTAGCGGTACTGCAGGCAGACGGTGAACGCCAGCTCCTGCTGCGGGGGGGGGGGGGGGGGGGCAGCGGCAGCATGGGCACCCAGCCTGGGCCACCGCCACGGCCACGGCCACGGCCACGCTGTGCTCCCAGCGCCGGCCCCCCGCCCGGCGTGGCTCTTACCCGCAGTTTCTGCAAGCCGCAGAGCCGGCTGTAGAGGCAGCAGGAGGGGCAGCCGAGGCTCCAGGTGGGGGCCAGCGGGCTGCCCACCTCCTCCGGGCTCTCCTTGTTGGTGCACTTGAGGTCCACGTCCAGCTCCTGCCACGGACAGCATCCAGCCACGGAAACCACCACGGGTCCGTGTCCCCCCCCGCTCCCCGGCATCGCCCTGGCGCGGGCATCGGCAACCGCTCCCACCTCGGGTATGTCGGTGAGCTTGGCCTCGCACTTGGCGATGTCCTCGGGGGCGGCCACCACGCGGGTGTAGATGATCATGATGTTGGAGAACTCGGCGGCAAAGCCCAGCTGGACGGTGACGCCGCAGTCGAAGCGGAGGTGCCGGCTCTCCGGCAGGACTGGGGGGGGGGACAGCAAGCACGGGGCTGAGACCTGCAAGTACTCGGGGCCGGAGCTGCACCCGCAGGGGAGGTGACCCCCCCAGGGACACTGACATGTTCCTGCCACCAGGCTGGGGGCTCTCTGCTGGTTGTTTCTCCCCTCCAGGGTGGGAGACACCCGCTGCTGCCCGCCGCCTCTCCCTGTGGCTCGGTGCTGCCCCCCCGCCGGGTGCCGGCTCTGGCCGGGGCGGCCGTGACTCTCACCGTGAGCCTTGGCCCACTGCAGGTTCCTGGCGGAGGACTCGTCCCGGCCCGGGGGGCAGATGGGGTCCGTCAGAGCTCGTCTCTCCGAGAGGTTGCTGCGGAGCTCCAGTGCCTGCCGGCCCCGCGTGATCTCCAGCGTGCCCATGTCTGGGGGGGGGGAGGGCACAGGGGGTCAATGGGGGCTGCCGGGGGGGTTGCTGTCCCCCGCCGCTCCCCACTCACCCTCGGCCACCTTGTCCAGCAGCACCGTGATCTTCTCATCCTCCAGCAGCCAGCGCTTGAGGAAGGTGACAAAGACACCGTTGGAGAGCTCGCCTTGGCTCAGCTCGTAGGCTTCGGCGTCTGCGCACCTGCGGGGACGGGGCAGCCGTCGGCTCCGTCGTGGGCTCCATGGCTCCCCCGGGAACCAGCCCCCCCCCGGGGCAACAGCCCCCCCCAGGGCAAGAGCCCTGGGGAAGCCAGAGCTGGGTGCCCAGGGCTCTGCCCGCTCCCATCGACCCATCCGGCCGCTGTGCTGGGGAGAGGTGGGAGCCGCGGCCGGATTCGGGATGCTTGGAGCATCACCAGCCCAAACCCCCGTGCTCCAGAGGTGCCTCGGGGCTTAATCCCCTCGGGTGCTGCCCAAGGCCAAGCAGCGCCGTGGGCACCTCCCTGCCCCGGGAGGGACCAGGGCCGCCGCTCGCCCACCACCACCAGCATCGACCAGAGGGAGCGGCACTGCCGACGCGTGGCGGGGGGCAAGACGAGGCTGAGCCCTGCCGGGGGGTGGGGGGAAGGGGACCCACGTGGCGTAGCCGAAGACGATGTTGGCCGTGACCTGCAGCGCCCCGACCTGTGGGATGACGTCATCGTTGAGATTCCTGCAAGAGAAGTGCCGCTGGGCAGCGCTGGGACACGCCGTCCCCCCAAAACCCGCCCCGAGGCACCCCAGACCCCGGAGGCTGCCCTGCACGCCTCTGCCCACCCATGGGGGCGTTTGCTGGCTCAGCTGGGGCAGCGATGCTTTGGGGCATCCAAACAAAGCCAACAGGTTTGGATGGGGCCCCAGGGATGCCCCGCGCCGCTCCCCCAGGGAACCAGCACCCAGGGGCTGGTGCTGGGACCTCCTGGCGTCTTGTCCCCGGGCTGGTGGCCAGGGCCGGGTCACCTCTTGCGGCACATGTCGAGCAGGAAGATGTTGAGGCCGGTGCGGCGCTGCTGCATGCTCCGCAGCACCCGCTGCACGCACAGGCAGTGGGCCGAGGTGTAGGAGCTGGGCGCGTCGATGGGCACCATGAAGCTGTTGCCAAAATTTTCATAGCCGTGCCCGGCGTAGTAGAGCAAACCTGCCAGGAGGGGCGGAAAGCGGGTGACGTCCCTTGACCCGCCCGGCGCCCGCTTCTTGCCCCCGCAAGAGCCCACCAGCACAAAGCCACCCGGTTGCCCCCTGGCTGGAGCTGCCCCAGCGGGTGCCGCCGCACCGTAGACGCCCTTGTCGAGGAGGAGGAGGAACTCGTTGACGGCCATCTGCATCTCAGCCTTGCGCAGGTCCAGCAGCGAGACCACCTTGAAGTCGAGCTGGCGGAGGAGGGCGCTGAGGGCGTGCACGTCCACCATGGGCGCCTTCAGCTGCTTGTGGTGCAGGTAGTGCATGTTGCCGATCAGCAGGGCCACTTTGTCGGTGGCTGCCGGGACAGGAGGAGGCGGCGCTGGGGACGGAGCGGGACGCTCTTGCCATCCCCGCTACCTTCAGCCCACAGAGGTGACACCCAGCTGTGGCCAGTGTCACTGTCCCCAGGTGCCGGGGTGCCCCGTGGCATCCCTGCCCCGCCGCTCCACTCTCCCCGGCGCGCTGCACCCAAAGCACCCCTGGCTGAGCGGAGCCTCGTGGAGTGGCACTGGGGACACTGGGGACGGTCACAGCCCCCACAGGGCCACCAACCCCTCCTGGGCAGGCTCTCACCGTACAGCTGGCCGGGGCTGCTGCGCTCCGGGGAGCCTGGAAGGAGAGCGATGCTGTGCCACGGCCCCGCGGTGCCCGGGGAGCGCAGCGGGGACCTGCCCACCCTGCCCCCACCTACCTCCATCCCCCTCCTGCCAGGAGCCTCCGGAGGCAAAGAGCCGCGGGCCTGCGGCAAAGGGGGGAGTCAGGGAGCCCCGTGCCCGGCAGCGCCTGCTGGCGTGGGTTGGAGCCCCCCAAAACCATGGGGCAGCCACAGGAGGGCTTTACAGGGGGGCAGAGCAGAGCCAGGACACCCCACGTGGGGTGGGGGCCACGGCGGTTTGTCCAGGGTCCTCACCGATCTCCACGTCCACTTCCCGGCTCCACGCCTCGTGGAAGAGGTTGAACACGCGGCAGGAGTAGCTGCCCCGCTCGGCTGTGGTCACCAGCTTCACCTGCCGGGACGGAGCGGGCAGCTGGGGCACCGTGCCACGCCGTGCTGCGCTGTGCCGTGCCGCGCTGTGCCATCCTGTGCCGCACCATGCCGCGCTGTGCCACGCCATGCCATGCCATGCCACGCCATGCCATGCTGTGCCAGGGGTCCCGCCATACCTGGAGCCGGGGCGCCTGTGCGCCCTCCACGGGGCGCCGGTTCCTGAACCACTGGTACTGGGGCGGGGGATTGCCGATGGCTCTGCACTCCAGCTCCAGCGTGTCCCCCTCGGCCAGACGGCACGGCCGCGGCTGCCGCAGGATCTGCAGCCCCACCATGGTCGGGCAGTAACCGCTGGCTGGGGAGGGGACGAGGTGGAAAATCCAGCGCCCGGGCACGAGCTGCCCCCGGGCCCCTCACCCGCAGGCCCTGGCACCCATGGGTGACACGAGCCAGCAGGCACAAGGGGGACACAGTGCGTTCGGCTCCTCCGTGGGCACCGTCACCCCAGCAAGCCCAGAGACCCTCACAGCCGAGCCAGGGCGCGACGTGGCAGCGATGCCCTACGGGAGCCACCCCGCTCCCCATGGGACAAGCAGTGCCCCACGGGCGCCAGCCTGGGGACGCAGATCTCGGGGCCCACCTGAGCTGGGGCTGCTGCTCTTCTCCACCTGGACATGGGCCCACCTGGAGAAGGCGAAGGCGGCCCCACAGCTCACCCGGCAGATGAACCACTCGGGCTTGCCCGGCGGGGTGGCCGTGTCGATCACCAGCTCCGGGCCCGTGGCTCCGGGCACCTGCGAGGAAGAGGGGGCCAAGGAGTTGGGGGCCCCCCGCCACCCACCCGGGTGCCCTCGCCATGGATGGGGCGCAGGGGCCCCGCGCAGCTCAGCGCAGCCCCACCTCACCTCCCGCTTCCCGCAGAACCACTGGTACACGAGCCCCGGCGGGCCGGCCGCCCAGCAGGTCAGGGACACTCGCGTCCCCTCCGCCACCACCTGCAACTCCGGCTGCACCGTGATGCGGATCATGTCCTGGACTGCGGGAGAGACCCACCTGGGCTGGCCGAGACCCCTGTCCCCCACCATCCCGTCACATCCAGTCCCATCCTCTCCCATCACACCTTGTTGTCCCCCCCGCCCACAACAGCCTGTCCTCTCCCACCCCACCCCACCCCACCATGTCCCATCCCACCCCTCTGTCCTGTCCCAGCCATCTCAGCCTCCCTTGCCCCATTCAGGGCCGTCCCACCCACCCCACCCCATCGCATCCTGTTCCATCCTATCCCACCCCACTCTGCTCCACCCCATCCCATCTCATCCCATCATACCCTGTCCCATCCCACTTCACCACGTTCCATCCCATCCCTTCTTCTCCCATTACAACTTGTCCAAGCCTGTCCTGTCCCATCCCACCTGGTCCCATCACAGCCTGCCCCCCCCATCCCATCCCATCCCATCCCAATCCCATCCCATCCCACCCTACTGCATCCACCCCATCCCATCCCGCCCAGGGCTCTGCTACCCAGAGCAAGACCACCCACAGGAAGAGCTGCTCCTCATCTCCCCCTGCTTTCCTTCTGCTGAGCCCCTGTTCCCTGGTGCCCCTCTCCAGGCCCCGTGGGACCCCGCTGCCCACCCCTACCGGCACTGCTGAGGACCTGGCAGGCCTGCGTGTGCCCCATCCTCTCCAGGCAGCCCAGCAGGTACCTGAGGGTGCAGTCTCGCTCGGCCAGGAGCTGCAGGAGGCACTGCGTGGGGCTGCCGCAGGGCTCCAGCACCTTCAGCGAGCACATCTCCAGCTCCTCCGCGCTGCAAGGTGCCCACAGCACTCAGCGCCGTAGCCCACCTCCCGCCCAGGGAGGACGGGGACCCCCAGCTGGGGGACTCAGCAGTGCCCCCAGCCCAGGCTGTGGCCCTGATGGGGTGGCCGGGGGACCCGCGTGCCCCTCGCTCAGCCCACAGCAGGGCTGTGCCCACGCGTGTTTTGTCACCCAGTGGGGGAGGGACCCCCGGCGATGCCCCCAACCCCTACCTGCACTTGAAGCGCTTCTCTGCCCCGGCCACCTCAGCCAGCTTGCGCCAGCCCCGGCCAGCGTTATCCAGGAGCTCGCAGAGCCGGGCCACCACCTCCTCCCCCAGCGAGCCGATGGGCATGCTCCAGTCCCCCATCCTGTCCCAGCCCCGCCGCCGCCTGCCTGGGGACACGGAGGGGACCAGCCATCAGCGGGTGACGGGGTGACAGGCGCTTGCACACCGCTGGACACTGCCGGGCACGGCTCCAGCCGGGGACAGGGTGGCTCGGGAGGGAGAGCACCATCACGAGCTCGCCGGCATCGGGCCACCTCCCCGCAGGAGTCCGGGAGGGTTTTGGCCTCCCCGGGGAGGTGCTGGGGGCTGCCAGCTGCCAGCCAGCAATGACACAAATTCCCCCTCTGCACCCGGAGGACAAGAGCCGTGACAGTGGCACAGGGGACCCCGCTCGCCCCCCAGCCTCAGGCGAGGAGCCAGGGCCACGTTAGCCCAGCCCCAGGACAGGGACGTGCACAGGACAGGGCCCAAGGAAGAGGGGATGTTCCCGGTCACCTTCCCTGTCCCTTCGGGGGACACAGAGAACGGGGCCCATCATGGAGGGCTGAGCCCGGGGACCCCTCTCCTGGCAGAGACCCCAGCGGGTTCGCACAGCCCCCCCACCATCACCAGGCCTCCAGGTGGCCAGCATGAGCCCCGCCGGGCCACCAAGAGGAGCCCGTGGAGGGGTTAGGGGAGAGGACACAGGGATCCTGGGGCTGGGACCCCCTTTGAGCCGAGCAGAGGCTTCAGCAGCGAGGGGCACGTGGCACGAATCACCCTGGACGGGGCAGCACCCAGGGACGGGCTCTCTCCTCCCCGTGTCCCTCCCCACGGACCCACCCCGGGCACGCGCTTGTCCCCAGGACCAAGCCGTCTGCAGCGGCTGGGTGACGCTCGCCCGAGCAGGGGCCTCCGAGATGGAGAGAAGGGACTCGGGTGCCCCCTCTGCTCACCTGCTGCTGGGTTTGGGGGGCTGGAGGTGCTGGGGTGGCGAGGGGAGGGCGAGGCGAGGGCACTCACCGCTGGACACGGCCCGGCCTGAGCCCCGTCAGCGCCGAGGGTGCGCACTGAGCCCCACGCACAGGAAACGAGGGTTCAACCCAAAATGTCCCCCAGCCCCCCCGCGCCGCAGCATGGCACTTCTGCTTTCCTCCGCCGCTTCCTGTGCCGCGGCGCGCGGGCGCTGCAGCTGCCAACGCCGCCGCCCCACAGCCCCCCGGGGGAGCCGGGCACAGCCCCTGCCCCGGGACATGGGGCACAGGGGACGCTGCTGGGCCGGGCAGTGGCTCCATGGCCCCCTCCCCGCTGCGGCAGGACCCCGTGGGCTGCTGCTTCGTCCCCGTAGCCCAGCTCGAGGCCAGGCAGGGGGCACAGGGCAGTGAGTCCCGGACAGAGCCGAACCAAGGGGACAGGGGCACCTCTCAGCCCACCCAACCAACGCACGGGCAGGCCCGAGGCCTGGGGAAAGCTGGTGGGCTCCGCCAGGCTGGAGCCAGCCGAGGACACGCAGGGACGGGGCAGCGAGGCCCCCGCTGCTGCGGGGAAGACCCTGCCTTCACCACGCAGCCCGGTCAAGCCAGGACCCCGGTGTCCCAGCAGCCGCCGCTCCCCCGCCGCTGGAGGAGGAATCAAGAGCACGGTGTGGGGGTGGCACTGCGAGGGGTCGCCGTGTCCCCCCTCACCTCGCCCGCTGCCCCTGCGGCACTGCCAGAGCCTGGCCCCCATCCTCCTGTCCCCAAGGAGCACAGGCTGCTCAGCCCCCAAAGCCCCCCGCCCAGGGGACACAGTGGAGTCACTCCCCACTACACCCAAACCCACTGCACCCCCCCACGGGGCCCTTGAGCCCCAGCCGCTGCAGCGCGGACTGCGACAGAGCAGGGAGCAGGACCCAGCTGGTGGTGCCGGTTCCCTCGAGGAGCAAAAAACTGAGTTTTTGTTTTAGCAAATACACTGAGAATTTGTGGCCTGCGTTGCCTCAGCTGCTCCCCAGCCCCTGGCATGAGGGGGGACCCGCTCCGAGCCTGGGTTTGCCACAGCCTCCGTAACAGGTATCAGCCTCGCCAGAGGTTTATTACTAGTTCATGGCAAGAAGAGACCGAAAGCAGGAGCTGGTCCCAGCGCCACCCACGCTGGCACTCGGGGCGGCCCCAGCGCTGCGGTGCCTACAGCTTCTTGCCCTTCTTCAGCCTGTTGCGCTGCCACGCGTTGTACTTCCGCAGGCGCCTCCAATACTCCATCGAGTCGGGGTCCAGCTCCTCCAGCTTCTTGGGGGGGCCGAGGTGGATCTGAAAGAGCCTGGGGGGCGAACGCAGAGGACACGAGGCTGTGGCAGGGAGGGCAAAGGGACAAGCAGGGGACGGAGCGGTGGCAGCGCGCGACCGGGGCGTGCGGATGCCTCACCCACCGCATCCACAGCCCATCCTGGGGGAAGGGCTCTGGGCTCCCCTCCTCCCAGCGCAGCTCCCCGCGTCCCCGACCCTCGCCTGCGCCCCTGGGTCGGCGGCTCCGCAGGGACGGGCGCCCGGGAGCCCCCGCACAGCGAGCAGCCGGGCACCACCTACCAGTCGGGGTACTCGGAGTCGGGCTTCAGGGCCACCTCCGGGCCGTCCTTGAAGTAGTTGACCCCCATGGC
>JADKXX010009434.1:0-37214 GCA_017310255.1 Butorides virescens | reverse complement strand
GGACTTCCAGGCGGCTGCGCCCCCCGCCCCGCATCTCGGCAGCGACGCGGCCCCGGAGCCGCCGGCCATGGAGACGGAGGAAGGGCCTGCGGTGCGGCCTGGCGGCCCGGAGCTCCGGGCGGGCGGCGGGCAGCCGGAGGGGCCCCCCTTCGCTCCCCGGCTCCCCGGCTGCAGCCCCGGGCAGGACCCGCCCGCCCCCGCGGCTCGGCGCAGCGGTCCGGGGCTCGGCTCGGGGGCTGCTGCAGCCGCGGGCCCCGGAGCCGGCGGGGGCGGGCAGACGGCGCTGTGCCGGGGCTTGGGAAGGGAGGCGGAAGAGGCGGCCGTGACCGCGGGGCCGCAGGGCTCCGCCGAGTGGGAGCCCAGGGCCGGGAGCCCCCCTCGGGACGCCGGACACCCCCGCGCCCCCGGCAGCGGCGACCCCACGGGCATGGAGCTGGACGAGGTCCCCGAGGCCGGCGCCTGCCCGGGCAGGGCCGAGGACGCGGAGGACGAACCCTCGGAGATCCAGGGGCTGCTGGCCCAGCTCGAGACCCTCGACCCCAACCTCTGCGACCGCCCGCCCCCCCCGCAGCGGGGCCCGCTCCCCTCCTCGAGCGCCGGCGCGGCCCCTCCGGCGGGCGAGCGGGCCCGGCCGAGCCGCGGGGAGTGCCAGGGCCAGTGCCGGCCCTGCCCGCTGCACCTGGCCATGGGCCGGGGCCTGCAGACGCGGCCCTGCTGCGCCCAGCGCTCGGCCTGCTCCCGGCCCTGCCACGGCCTGCTCTTCGCCGAGGCCGACCGGGAGGCCCTGCTGAGCCTCCTGTGCTGCGAGGGGGGGCTGCCCGAGCCCGGCGCCGGGACGCCCTTGGCCTGCTCCAGCGTCCTGGCCGGGACCAGCCTGGAGGTGCTGCAGGCTCGGGAGGAGCTGGCTGCTGTGGAGAAGCCTGAAGGGCTGGGGAGGCCGGGGAGCTCGGGGGAAGGACCTTCCGCAGACTGGTTTTACGGAGAGGGGCTCTGCGAGGTCGGCTCTGCCTGCGACGGCACTCGGGACCATTCCCCGGAGCCAGCCTGGGTGGCCCTGCCTCCCGCTCCCGAGCATCCCCCCCAAGGCGGCGTGACCGTGAGTGCATCGCACGTGGGCTGTGGCAGCGTGGCAGCGAGCCAGGACATTCCCCTTGGCCCTGCTCCCTCCTGGGGTTTTGGGTGGGGGTGAAGGGAAGCCAGGGATGTCTTTTTCTCAGGTCTTACAGGGCCTCATGCTGCTGGGGTGCCCAGGCATGACCCTCAGTACTGGCTTTGGCTCCTGCTGCCCTGAATGCAGGGGGATACTTGCATGACAGTGACCTGTGCGTGTCCCCGGGAAGAGGCTGGTGGGTCCAAACAGCCCCCAGCCCCAGGACGCTGTGCCCCCTTCCCCGCAGCCCCAGGACGCTGTGCCCCCTTCCCCGCAGCCCCAGGATGCTGTGCCCCCTTCCCCGCAGCCCCAGGACGCCGTGCCCCTTCCCCACAGCCCCAGGACCCTGACCCTGTGCCCCCTCCCCGCAGCCCCAGGACCCTGTGCCCTCTCTGTCCTGCTGCTCCAGGGGCAGCCCGGCCACGGGGCGGGCAGGCTGAATTCCTGGGATCCCAACCAGAGCCTCACCTCCTCTCTCTCATTGCTTTGCAGAACAAGGAACCCGCATCCTCCTGCCCAGCCTTCAAAGAGGGTGAGTTGCTTCTGTGCTTGAGCAGCAAAATCACCCAGGAGTCCTGACCCACCACCTCCTGCTCTGACACCGAATACGGGGTGTCCAGGGGTCCCAGCCGGGGAGGGAGTGCCTGGCTCTGTGCCCATGCAGGGTGGAAACGTGGCTGCAGATCCTGGGTGGCTCGTTTGATCCCAGCTCACCCTTCACTGAGTAAATGGGGGTCCTTCAGGGATCGGGGAGGGGGGATGCTCAGACTTGGGAGGGCAGAAAGAGGGATGCCAGGGTGTGCCCAAGGGAAGGGGGAGGCGGCCCTGGGGTCAGAGTTGGTCCCCCGGTGATGCCAGGAGCCCATCTCCCAAGCTCTGAGCTGCTTTGCCATGTGTAGGAATGCAGCTCACGGGCAGTAGGAGTCGGTATCCCCAGTTTTCAGAGCTGGGGGGACAAGCCCCTGCTTAGTCCCTCCCGATGCCTCAGTTCCAGGCCCTTGCGACCCAGAGGATCTGCTGGACGGTGTGATTTTTGGGGCAAAGTACCTGGGCTCCACGCAGCTGGTCTCGGAGAGGAACCCCCCGACCAGCGTCCGCATGGCACAGGCCCAGGAGGCGGTGGACAGGATCAAGGTGCAGGAGGGTAGGGGGGCATGACTGCCGCCAGCCTGGCCCCTCGTGGGCGAGGGGCAGCACGCAGGACCTGCCCAGGGGGACCTCCTGGCTGTGGGGCAGGGACCCAGAGGAGTCCTGGCAGCAGCAGTGACGTCCCGGGTGCTTCCTTCTGCAGGCACCGGAGGGGGAGTCCCAGCCCATGACAGAGGTGGATTTGTTTGTCTCCACGCAGCGGATCAAGGTGCTCACGGCTGACACGCAGGTGAGCGGGGAACGGGAGCACCCACGTGGCTTTGGGGCTGTTGAAACCTTCCCGTTTGGCCTTGGGATCTCTGCTTTGCACCCACGCCAGTGGGATCGTGCCCAAGGATGGCCTACGGGCAAGGACACGCGTCTGGGAGGAGACACGTCACTCCGCAGCCGTCCCACGCAAATGTGTCGCGTCCCTCGGCTCTCTGCATGGCTGCACGACGCTTCGCATGCAAACTGCGCCTCGCGGGAGCTGCTGTGTTCCCAGACAAGCTCCGGGGAACCTAGGCTTGAAATTTCCGTAGCTCTTTGCCTCAGGATTAGTTTCTGCTTTATAGTAAGAGGGAAGAGCTGTCTTGTCCCCCAGCAGCGCCCAGAGACACGGATCAGTCCTCGATCGAAGGAGCTGTTTGTACCTTTTAGTGTGGATGTGGCTTCTGCCCAGTGCGTGCCGGGCATTTGAGCTGCATCCCAGCACTGTGGCATTTGAACCCCAACCCAAACCCCGCCTGCCTGTAGCGGTGCCTGGCTGGCTCACGGGCTGCCCGTGGGGTCAGGGAGGGCTGAACATCCCTGCCCGTGTCCCCCTTGCCAGGAGGCCATGATGGATCACTCCCTCCAGACCATCTCCTACATCGCTGACATCGGCTCCCTCGTGGTGCTCATGGCGCGCCGGAAACTGCCTCGACGGTCGGAGGTGGCGGAGGAAAAGCGGCTCTACAAGATGATCTGCCACGTCTTCCATTCGGCCAATGTGAGGCGACACACGAGCCCCTCGGGAGGGCGGGGTGGCATTGGGGTCCTGGGCCCCAGCCTGCTGTAATGACCGGGTACTCTGGGTCTCCGTGCTGGGGGCTCCCAGTGAGCACACAGCGGGGGAAGGAGCCCGGCCTGAGCACCTGTGCAGCACAGAGGGGCCCGGCAAGGAAAGGGGGGAGGATTGGCACCATAAAGGGGCCCATTCAGGCAGGGAAGGAGCCAGGATGCCCCAGAGCGCCCAGGGCACAGCGCCTGTGCTGGGCACCGCAGGGCACCGGCAGCTGTTGGCTCCAGTTTGGCCGTGAGACTGTTGGCCCTGAGCCGTGGCCACCAACCAGCCCTCTCTTTCCCCAGGCCCAGATCATCGCTCAGGCTATCGGGCAGGCGTTTGGCGTGGCCTACCAGCGCTTCCTGGAGGCCAACAGCATCGACCCAAGTGAGCTGAGCCCTCGCCAGTACAGCCGTGCCCTCGAGGACCAGGAGCAATACAACGCGGAGCTGACCCACTTCTCCCGGCAGGAGAACTGCAAGGACGTAAGAGCTGCTTTGGAGGGGTGGGGACAGTGTGGGGTACCTGCTGGCACCTCTGTGTCCCCTCTGTGGTTCCCTGAGCAGCTGAGGTGCTCCCTACAAAACTGGGCCCCATCCCAGCTGGCTGTGAGCCCAGGACACCCGTGCTGGGACGTGCCCCGTGACTCCAGTGACCGTAACCCATCTGTGCCCTGCTCCCAGGTCTGCATCCGGAAGCAGAAGGGGGAGATCCTGGGCATCGCCATCGTGGAGTCGGGCTGGGGCTCCATCCTGCCCACGGTGGTCATCGCCAACCTGATGCACGGGGGCCCCGCAGAGAGGTCGGGCGAGCTGAGCATCGGGGACCGCCTCATGTCCGTGAATGGGACGAGCCTGGTGGGGCTGCCCCTCACCACCTGCCAGAGCATCATCCGGGTGAGCCAGGGCTGCGCCCACAGTGGTCCCTGCCTCTGCCCTGGTAGGAGGGCGAGTGCTGGCAGAGATGGGGACCGGCCTCAATGTGTCTGGGAATGTCGGGGTCCCCTCCGCTGCTGCCGGCTCGGGGACGGATGGGTGGTAGGAGGTTGTGGAGGGAAAGGGCACAGGAGTGTGGGGGGCCAGACCCAACCTGTGGGCTGTGACAGTCCCTGCTCTGAGTGCTTGGGAGGAAGGGATGTGACAGGGCAGGGACAAAGCTGGGGACTAAATTTGCTGTGGCAGTGTGTGGGCAGGGCCCGAGGAAGAGGGTGGGTGAGGAGGCAGGCACCTGACCTGGAGGGAGCATCTTCTACCTCCCAGGCAGGAAGGAGCTGAAGGCAGTGTGGGCAGTGGGATGTCGTGGACTGGATTTCTAAGTTGTTCTCCCTGAATTTGAGCGTGGCAGTATAGAATCATAGAATCCCAGGTTAGAAGGGACCTCAAGGATCCCTGCGTGTGCCTCAGTTTCCCCACTGAAAACAGGTTGCTAATCCTCAGCCCTTCTGTGAGCAACGTGGCGGCCTCGCCCCTCTCAACCGCACTGAATAGCTCTCCAAAGTCTGACAAGGCCCCATCCCGTCTTCCAGGAGCTGAAGCACCAGACAGAGGTGACGCTGAACATCGTGCACTGTCCCCCTGTCACCACGGCTGTCATCCGGCGCCCCGACTCCAAGTACCAGCTGGGCTTCTGTGTGGAGAACGGCGTGGTGAGTGCCCGTGGGGACAGGAGCGCAGCCAGGCTGGGGTCAGCCGAAGGCTCCCCCCGCCCGTCTGGCAGAGGGACGCGCGGCTCCGGCTGTGGCTGCGTGGAGGAGCACTCAGCTCCAGCGCTCCTTGTGCCTGCCAGGGCTGCGGTTTCACAGGGCTCTGCTGTGCAGCAAAAAGCTCTTCATAGCTCCGCTGCAGCGCCGGGGTTGGATCAGTCTCCCTGGTGCTCCTTAGCTCTCTGCTTTCGGGCTGGTGGTCTCTTCCTGGCTTTCTTGTGGTGACCTTAGGGACATTTGTTGCTGTCCCCAGTGCCCCAGCCGCTCCCTGCTCCACGGTGGCTGCCTTGGAAGGGCAGAGGAGCATTTCCAGGACCAGCGGGAGTTGATGGGGTGGGTGGGCAGTGGAGGGGGTGGCAGGGCTGCATCGCACACCGACTGACGCTCCCAATAGCACTGGAGATGCGGTTACCCCACCGGCACGCAGGAGCTGGCGCCCCAGGGGGAAGCTCTGGCTCTGCAGCCCAGGCTCGATGGCAGCACGGGGGTTCCGTGGGTGGGTGGGGGGAGCTGAGCTGTCAGCCAGGGGCACAGAAGCCTGCGGGCTGCCCTCACCCTGCAGCTCAGCACATCGCTCCACTGGCGGCAGTGCAAAGGGACGGCCCTGCCCTCGCTGCAACGCCCATGGGCTGGAGGAGACGGCACCCGAGCCCAGAGCTCTGCCGGGAGCCTGCCTGGATGAGAGGGTTTGGGGTGGTGGCTGCGTGTGGCCCTGGGCTGCGGGCGTAGCTCTGATCTTACCAGCGCTCCCTGCTCCCCAGATCTGCAGCCTGATGCGCGGGGGCATCGCAGAGAGAGGTGGCATCCGCGTGGGGCACCGCATCATCGAGATCAATGGGCAGAGCGTGGTGGCAACGCCCCACGAGAAGATCATCCAGATCCTCACGCAGGCGGTCAGCGAGGTGAGCCGGTCCCGGGGTCCCTGTGCCGCGGGGCAGCAGCGGCTGCACACGGAGCAGGATGGGCGCAGGGCTTTGCCCCAGCACCCTCCAGCCCGGGGTTTGGGGTCTCCCAGCTGATCTGTGTGTCTCTGCTTAGGTCCACATCAAGACCATGCCGGCCTCCACGTACCGCTTGCTGACCGGGCAGGAGCAGCCCATCTTCCTCTGAGCCGCCGGCCCTGCCCGGCTGTCGCTGCACGTGCCTGGGGCCAGGCGGGAGCACGCCCGGGGCCATGAGGGCAGGACAGGCTCTGCCCCCTGCCCCAGCACCCTCATCGGAGCCCTCTGATCCCCAGCAGGGCCTAATCCTGCACCTCTTTGGTTTTACTCAGGAGACAGTGGGAGACGCTGGGGGCCTGATACCCAGCTTGAGCAGTGTCAGGGCTTATGGTGCCACGGTTTGGGCATCTCCCCCTCCACTCACCCCTCCCTGCCTCACAGTGCCTGCATGGTGCCTGTCCTGCTGCTTCACAGGGTCCCTCGCCTTGGCCTGGCGCTGGCAGGGGGAGAGGGGACCCTTGTGAAAGGTCGCCCCATCCAGTCACCACAGATAGTGCTTTTACACTCACCAATGGTGCCTTTCCCCGGGGGGGGATGGTGCTGGAAGCACAGCTCCAGGGCTCGCCCTTGCACGGCCCCAGAGCAGCGCTGACCCTGCACGCCAGTGAGGGGGTGCACACTGGTACCCCTGAGGGAGAGCCAGCAGCTCCCAGACTCAGCCTTAAGGGCAGGAGCACCCTTGGCACCCACTCATCCTTCCTGGCTTTGCCAGGGGCCTGTCAGGGGTGCAAATGAACTCCCTGTTAGACCTGTTGCACCAAGCTGGGAAACTACCTCTGCTTCTCCCTGGTGCTGCCTTACTCCGCACGCACAGCCCGGCCCCAGCTTGCCAGGGCGCTGGGTCGCAGCCCTCGGGGCTGGCTCTCACACAGCGAAAGGGAACATCCCGGGGAGCCTGGGGTCAGGAGCCCCAAGGACCAGCCCTTGGTGATGCGTCTTTTCACGAGTGCGTCTCTGGGCCTCTCTGCCCAAGGCAGCGCTGGCCTGACTTTGCCTTTGAGTGCTTGGTTGATGTAAAAATAAAAGTTTTGGGGAACGTGGGAGTCTGTGTTTCAGGAGCCCTGGCTGGGCTGCAGCGGAGGCTCAGCCCTGGGGCGTGCAGCTGAGCACGCCATCGTGCCAGACGTTGGCACAACCCGAGCCTGACTCCCACACCGCGGCCTCCCGGAGCAGGCGGGGCGTCCGGCCGCGGAGGTGCCGGGGTCCCAGCAAGGCCACCCTGCTGCGCACGTTTCCCCTGCACGCTGCCAGCCAGCACGCACAGAAACGGCCCGTCCTGACCAAAACATCCCTTTAATTCCAGCAGCAGAGGCCACGTCCAAAACGGGAAAGGAGGCACTTGGTGGTGCTGGGTGGCGACGCGTACAGCAGGATTAGGCCCGGCCCAGCCTGGCCGCGGGGTGCTGTGTGGCACTACCTGGGCTGTCAGCTGGGCCTGGTGCCATGGGGCTGCCCAGCGGGAGGGAGGCCAGCGGTGCTGCTACACGTCTGTAGCTGGGCCCCACTCGTAGCCTTCATCCTCGTCTGAGTCATCCCTGGCCCGCGTGAACCTCTTCCTCACAGCATCGTGCTCGTATTCCCTGGGGGATGAGAAACCGTTTGGGGTGGGTGGCAGAGAGGGTTCCCTGCAGGGCAGGCTGGGGCCAGGCAGAGCTGGCACCCACGGCTCCACAGGCCCTTCCCCAGCCCCAGGGCTGGCTGCTTTACTCCCCCCCACCTGGCCCTGGTGCGCAGGGTACCTGATGCTGTCATAGCGCTGGCCTCGCTGGCCCTGCTGCTGCCGCTGGCCCTGCTGCTGCTGCTTGCCCTGCTGCTGCTGCTGGCCCTGCTGCTGCTGCTTGCCCTGCTGCTGCTGCTGCTGCTGGCCCTGCTGCTGCTGCTGCTGCTGCTGCTGGCTCTGCTGCTGCTGCTCGGTTGCCTGTGAAAGACCAGAGATGGGGGGGTCAGACGAAGGGGCAGGATTTGTGCCCCAGCCTGGGGCTGGGCTGTGTTCCCCCATGGGCATGGGTGCACAGCTGGCCCCTGAGCAGCTAGAGGTGACACCCTGCCTGTGCCACAGGGGGTAGGCGTTAGCCCCCGTAGCCAGGCACTGTGCCAATCCCCGTTCTGCCCCACCAGCCCCTCGTACCAGTGGGGGGGGACCCATCTGCTCGCTGGGGCTGTGGCTTGGGGACATCTGTGCTGGCTCGGAGGAGCGGGCCAGCCCTGGCTGGTCGTAGGCATCCTCAGCCTCGCCATCCGTGTAGGCGCCTGCCTCGCCGTCTGTGTCGTCGTAGTCGCTGTTGGCCTGGCTGTCGCAGGTCAGGTAGCCTGAGGTTGCCACGCTTCGCGAGTTCGGCAGGTCCAGGCTGTCCTCCAGTGCCACATCTGCCTGCGGGGTGGGGATGGCAGAGACCTGGGACCCCGGGTCGGGGGGGGACACGGGTGTGTGGCCCTGTCACCTACAGCCCCCGCAGGGCCCCCGTGCCCCGTACCTGCTCTGCTCCCGTCCAAACGGGCTGGCTCTGCTGCGTCCTGACGATGTCCGTGATCGCCTCGTACCAGGTGTTGCTGCTGCCGCTGAGGCTGATGGTGGCGGTGAAGAGGTGGCTGCAGTGCTTCTTCATCTTGCTGGCCTGGGCATAGAGGCGCCGGGAGCTCTTCCTGGAGTCGGGCGCCAGCCACTGGCGCATGGCCTTGATGCCCTGCCGGCTCTCGGGCTCGCAAAACACCACCACCGGGTAGTACTGCATGTAGTTGAGGCACTCCACAGCCGAGGGCGTGATGTCCAACAAGGCGTGCTTGTCCTGGGGCAGGGCACGGCCATCAGCCCCGCTGGGGACAGGGACGGAGGCCGTGGGTTCCCCCCCAAGCCCTGGCCCGCCCGGCTCCAAGGACACGGGGAAGGTCGCTCACCTTTTCTGCGATCTGCCGCACCGAGTCCAACTTGATGACCTTGGACGATGCCCCATCTCGGGGCACGCTCGCTGCAGGACACGGAGATGTGGTGTGAGAGGGGCTGGGGGAGATGTGGCATCTCCAGCAGCCCCAGGCTGGGTCTGGCCATGCCTGGCCCCAGGGCTGCGTCCCTCAAGGCGGGGCCATGTCTGGGGCCTGGCTAGGATCACAATCCATGGGGAGAGGGTGAATGAGTCCAGGAAGGTGTTGGGGTGTCACAGGGAGGGGGCAACGAGGCAGAATCAGGGCAGAGCCACAGGTGAAGAGCTCCCAGAGGTCCTGGATGCTGAGGGTCCGGCTGCTGGATACAATTTCCCCCCGATGTGGGGGGCACTTACGGGCAGTCTCGAACAGCTCGGGCAGCTCCGTGCTCAGCTTCTTCATGGCAATGTCTGCGATGGGGCCCAGGATCACCACCGGCCGCTTGAAGCTGGCTGTGGGGAGAAGCCAGAGGGGCTCAGGGAGGATGGGGGCAAGGGCAGAGCTCACAGCATCCAGGCGTCCAGCCCCGCTCCTCGAGCTGCCCGTGGGGCTGGGACTCAGCCCGCTCCTCCCAGGAGAGCAGAGCCCACTAACACCAGCAGCGGGGCAGCCCTGGGGCTGATGTCCCCTGGGTGCATCTGGGCAATGGGGACACAGCCCTGGTGCCCACCTTCCTTCAGGACCACCTTCTCATATGGCGGGTAGCGGCCCTGCTTTGTGAGGGCAGACAGGTCCTCCCGGCTCTTCCGCAGCATCTTCTTGGCTCCCCGCAGGCCCCGCAGCTTCCAAAACTCGGCTCGTGCCCCAGAGGGGTTAGCACCAGACGTGGCTTTCAGCACCGGCTCCAGGCTGGCGATCTGCTCGGCCCTGGGAGGGGAAAGGGCTCAAGACCTGGAGCCTCCAGATTTCCCCCTGCTTTGTCTCTCCGGGCTCGGAGTGGCGTGGCCAGATAAGGCTGTGGTAGCCTCTTCCCTCTGGGACTTTGGACGAGAGCATCAACTGCCCCACCACCCCTGAGGAGGGCTTTCACCGGCTCACGCTTCCACCAGCCCTTGCCCTGCCTCTTACTGGGACCACCATCCATGTCCTTGTCTCACTGGGGAGCCGACCCCTGGCTCTGCTCATCTTGGGGCCATTCCTGGCTCCATCCCTACCTGCTCCGGTTGGGGATGACGCCCTTGTCCTGCTCCTGCAGGTCCTTGCCCACGCGCACAGCCAGCCAGCTCCCCAGCCTGCCCCGGTACATGGTGTCCAGCACGTGGAAGACGTCCCCACGGACGAAGCTGAGCCCCGACGGTGTGTCCTTCTCGAAGTCAAAGTGTGTCCGGATGTAGAATGAGTCACCCACATTGGACGAGATCATCTTCCTGTAAACTGGAGCCCAGGGTGAGAGGGACCATCAGGGGAAGAGGCGGCTGAGGAGGAAGATGCTGGAGAGGAAGGTGCCAGAGGGATTTGGGAAGGAGCTGGGCTGGCTGGGAGCCTCCACAGTAGCACTCGCTGCGAAGGAGGGCATTGGGGACACCTTTTCCTCCCACGGCACTCTCAGGCATGCTGGGAACAGCAGGACCTGACCCCCCAGCACGCACTGGCCTCTCTAGGCTGAGCCACGGTGCCAGAAAGCCCCCATGCTCCCCAGGATGCCAAAGTACAAAAAGGGCTGGGGTGGTCTGGTCTCCTCCCATCATCTCTCTGGAACAGGAGGAGGGGAGTGTGGGGAAGAAGGACCGCCCCGCGGGGGCAGAAAGCACCGTGGCAAGCCCAGCATCTCTGATGCTTGCTCAGAAAAGACAGAGGAAGGAAAGGCACAAGCCCAGGATGAGTCCGGTCATCACTCACTGTCCTGCTTGCTCTGGGTCCACAGCGTGATGTCCTCGCCCGGCGGCAGGCTCATGAGATACTCCACGGCCTCCTCACGGGTCAGATTCTGGAAACTGGTGTCATTCACCTGCCGCAGAAAAGGACTTGGACATGGCCCTGCCGGTGGGACAGAGGGCACGGGTACCAGCGGGGGTCCCAGGGACAGCAGTGCCCAGGGCAGGGTGGGAGAGGTAACTGGTCCCTGTCACCCAAGTGCCTGCCACAACCCCTAGCAGCCCTGGGGGGGGGGGCCTCCGGGCCAGCTGAGGTGGTGCCTGCACCCTGTTGGGTGTTAGCATGGTGCCAAAGACAGGACTGTCCCCTCGGGCAGTGCCCACAGGGCCAGCCCAATAGGTACGTACAGGCCACGGGCATCAGCACTGACCCAAAATGATGCCCAGCAGGAGAAATCCAAACCCTGGGGGGGGTCAGACCCGAGAGGGATGGGGCCTGCTGGGTGCAGCAGCATTTGGAGCCGTTCCCAGCCCCGGGTACCTTCAGGATCTGGTCCCCTTCCCGGATGCCCTGGCTGTCAGCGGGGCTCCCCTCCTGCACGCTCGACACAAAGATGCCCACGTCGTTCCCACCGGCCAAGCGCAGCCCGACGCTCTTGGCCTTCACAAACTGCACGACCCTGGTGTCGGCGCTGTACCTGCCATGGCAGAAGCTGCCGTCAGCCCGGTGGTGACATGCCGGGGACAGCACAGGGGGTCACTGATCTGTCACCCCAACCCTGTGCCAGAGCAGCTCCCCATCTCTCCCAGCCCTTCACCACTGCCTTTCGCAGACGTACCCGTCCTTGCAGGCAGCCCGGGCAGCGGGGCTGGTGTGGGGGCCATCCCCCTCCACAGCTTCCAGCAGGTCTGCGGGTAAGGAGGGCTGGTAGAGGAGGCAGCGGTGGCTGTGCCAGGGCACCAGGAGACCTGGCACGGCTCTGCCAGGGGGGTTCAGAGAGCAGAGACGCACGGAGGCCCAGAGCCCACTCAGTGCCCTCAGCTCCCCCGGCCCGATCTGCGCTCACTCACCGGGGCCCCGAGCAGCATCCACGATCGCGTCGGCCGCAGGGTCCCCGTTCGATCGTCTCCTCTCCCTGGAACAAAGTTGGGGCAGGATTTAGGCAGGAGGCAGGCGCTGGATGAGCATGAGCAGGCAGTGCCAAGCGGGCAGTGGGGACAGCGGAGCAAGCTGGGGACTAAATCAGAGTCCCAGCTCCAGGGTGAACTGGCTCTGGGATGGAGGAGAACCAGCCCCTCCAGCCAGGCAGAGAGCACAGGGGGATCTGACAGGGGAAAGCATGGGGACAGCGCGGGGCTTACGGTGGTGAATTCATCCTGGCAGCAGCTGGAGGTGGCGGGGAGGTCTCAGGGGGTGGCAGATGGGATAGTTCAGAGTCGATGTCGGAGATATCTGCAGCAATAGGAGGGAAGACACATTAGTGACCGTCCGGTCCCTGTGCTATGTATTTGGCCCCTGGCACCGTCACCGTGTCCCCTCACCATCCATCCGGGAGCTGTCACTCTGGCTGTCTTCTATGTCAGGGATGTTGACCAGGAACTGCCGGTGGTCCCGGAGGATGAGGAGGGTCAGGGTCCCCTCCGTCCGCTCGATGAGCTGCTGGGTGTCAGCCAGGGACATGTCCTCGCTGGCCACCCCGTTGATCTGGAGGGGCAGAGCAGGAGGCCTCAGGGTGCTCACTCCTGCGAAAGCTGCTCCCCGGAAAGCCCCGCTCAAACGGGATGCTCCCGACTGACGCCTTCCCGGTCCCTTCCCAGCCCCTCCAGCCTGGCCCCAGCCCCCACGGCTTCGCCTGTCCTGAGCTGCGTCCCCATTCCTGGATGCTTCCCCGTGGGGCCTCATCCTGCACAGAGGAAACAAATTAGTGAGGCTAATTAACTCCCACCTTTAGCTTCAGGGGGTCCTGCCCGGAGGCAGGAGCTGCAGAGACCCGCTCAGACATTGCCCAAAGCTCAGTTTTACTCTTCCACACTCCAGACTGGTGCTGGGGAGTCAGGCCCCAAGCGGACTGTGGGGCTCTGATCCCCCCAAGGTGCAGCTTTTCCCACTGGAATCCTGGGATCCCTCCCATTTGCCCCAGAGTCACTTTGGCCCCGGGTCCCAGCAGCCAGGGTCTGCCTGGCCCATGTGTGCAAATGAAGCATCTCCCTCTCTCCATTTCCTCCTCCCCAAATCCTTTGAGCATCGTTTCACCTGACGCACCCTGAGCACCCCAGCTCCTCGGGCTGACTGCTCCCCCGCTGGGGGGACACACACGTGGCAAGGGACCACGCACCGTGGGGACAGCGGGGTGGACGCGATCCTGCTGTGGCAGCTGGACAAGCCACCGTCCCTGGCTGAACGCTGTGGGGCTGCCTCAACCAGCCAGCCCCAGCACTGCGGGGAGCCGGGCCCCGAGAGCCCCCGTGGGGTCCCTGGTGACGGCTGGGGAGGCAGGGCAGGGTGCGGGCACCAGGCAGAGCTGCCTCCAGCCAAGCTGCCATCCTCTGCAGGCAGCTGAGAGAAGCACGCTCTTGGCTTGTCCCCTGTGGTGGCACTAGGCAGGGACAAGCTACCCGCAGAGGGGGAGCTCCCCAGGAAGTGCCGTGTGCCCCGTGTGCCCCTGTACCTTCAGGATGAGGTCTCCCTCCTGCAAAGAGCTGTCCTTCGCTGCCAGCCCGCTCTCCACTATGTGCTTGATGAAGAGCTGACTTCCCAGCTTCAGGCCATACTCTGCACCACAGAGAGCCCACGACAGTGCCGGGGACAGACAGACACAGGACCCCCTTGAGGTCCCCCCTCACCCCCATCCCCACAAGCCCACGCCGGCTCCCCTTGGGCACTAGCAAGCCCCAAAGCTGAGCTCTGCAACCCCAGGCTGAGGCCAGGCGGGTTTGGTGCCCCCAGCGTGGCACGCCAGACCCTGGCACCAACCCCGCCATCGCCTCCTCCCCAGGGGAAAGGCACGGCCACAAATCAGGCAGCAAGAGCCAGGGACGGAGGGAGCAGGAGGGCCTCACCTTCGCTCTGCTTCTGCTTCACCAGGACCGACGTGATGGGCTTCGTCGGCACATCCTGGCGCGGCAGCCGCTTGAAGCCCGACACCAGGGCCAGCCCACTGGTGTCCCCTTCGTGGCTGAAGCCGTTGGCAGAGCGGTGCCGGCTGTAGCCCCTCTGATCCGAGCCGCTGCCGGGGCTCTGCCTCCTGTGGCTGCTGTCCTGGCTTCGCCTCTGGCTCCGGGACACTGACTTGTGGTGGCGGCGGTCATCCCGGTGGTGGCCAGAGCTCCTCTCGCTGGACGAGTCCCCGTCATAGCCCTGGCTGTGGTCCAGGTCATCCCGGGAGCGGTGCAGGGCTGGATCTGCACCATGCGACCCGTAGTCCTCGTCCGAGTCGTAGCGCCGGGGCGCGGTGGGGGACGCGGGGCTGCTCTTGCTCACGGGAAGGTAGACTTTCTTTGATCTTTTCAGTGTCTGCAGGTGGAAAGTGAGAAGGAGAGGATGGTGGGTGCAGCCATCTCTGCCAGGAGATGTTTCTACAGCAATTTCCACACCCTGAAAGGGAACCCCGGGGTGTGTGGGACAGGGGAGCCGGGGACCCGAGCATGGTGTGGTCCGTGCACAACGCTGGCCCCCATCCCGCCACAGGGCACACTCACGATGTTGGCGGTCTTGCCGCAGGATTTAAGTGTCTGGATGGCAAAGGAGGACGAGACATTCTCCATGGAAAGGCCATTCACCATCACGATGTGATCCTTCCTCCTGGGAGGGAAAACACAGCCGTGGCTCTGCCCCAGGTGCAGCCCCCAGCCGGGGGAGCTGGTGGGATGATGGGGGCACCCGTTGCCCCAGGGGGACCCCATCCCAACTGGGCAGGGTGGCAGCGGTGCCGGCCCTCTCCCAGCAGGAGCAATTCACTGCCCTTCCCATCCCCACCAGCAGCGAGCACCCCCCATGTCCCCACATCCCCACACACTCACTGGAGCCGACCCACTGCCGGGCCCCCAGGCACCACATCCGAAACGACCACCGCTGTGTCCCCTGTCACCTTGTTGGGATGGTCCCGGCCTCCGGAAACAGCGAAGCCAAAGCCCCGCTGAGGGTCCTAGCAGGGACAGAGAGAGAGGGGTCAGGCAGAGCCGGTCCCACAGACCCCATCCCATCCCGCAGCCACCCCAGGCCACGCTCACCTTGCTCAGCGTCACCGTGTGCTGCTCCCAGATCACCATCTCCTCCATGGTGGCCGCCCGCCACAGCAGGCGAGGGAGGGCAACTGCGGGCGCCGGCCGGTGCGGCAGCCCCTGCCCGGCGGCTGGGGGCACGGACCGGCTCCGGCTCCTCTTTGCAGCCGCTGTCCCCTCCCTCGACCCCACTTCGGGCTGCAATGAAGAGCAGAAGCAAAGCTGAGCCGCAGGTACCAGGGACCACAAGGGTGCAGGGGACAGAGACCCCCGCGGTGCCCGAGCACCCACCACGGCACCAGGACTTGCAGTTGTGCCGCACCCCAGCTAACCCTGCATGGGAGCTGGCTCTGAAACCCAGAGCTGCCTCCGTGCAGCGGGAATTCCCCCCCCAGGAGGTTCCTCTCCGTCCCCTCAGCTGCGTGTCCACAGAAGGGGTGGCTTTATGCAGGCCAAGCAGGTCAGGACCCATCTCCATGGCTGGGACCACCTGCCCACGCTGTTCTCGTGGTCCCACGCTCCTCCTGGGAGCCAGCAGACCCCGGGGCGCTGCTTCGGGTGGTGCTTCGGTGCCCTCCCGCCCGCCTGCTCTGGGCTCCAGCATGACAGTGGAGCCAGCAGCTCTGCTTTGGGAGCACCAGTGCCCTGGCCTCACCCTTTGGTTCCCCTGGGTTTTCCCCAAATCCAATGTTTTCCACCTAGGACAGAGGAGCCCGACTGACAGGGTGATGTCCTGCCCAGGCTGAAATGCCTGGGATGGGCCCAGAGCTCCCCTCCACCAGCTCCCAGCTCGCCGGAGGAAACGCCAGCGTGAGCCCGGAGAGCCGCAGGATCCCAGTGTGGGGCGGGGGCAGCTGGCCCAGAGCCTCCCCCAGCTTCCCATGGGGCAGGACGGGAAGGAGCCAGTTTGATCAGGGACTCCAAGGGCCCGGGTTTCTCTGTGCCATTGCACATGCCAAGGAAACCCCAATGAGACCATCAAGTCACTCTCCAGGGCGACAGGGACAGGAAAGCCCAGCGCGATGCCACCACCGCCGCCAGGTCCTCACCCCTCCGACCGGCGCAGGGGCCGGGGAGGACAGACCCACACCCATCGCCTGCCCACGCCAGCCCCGAGCCCATGGCCAGGGGGAGGTGAAACGCCCTCCCTCCCCGCCGGGCTGCCCCCGGACACGTGTCCCACTCCTGCCCCGGGCACCCGGGGCTGCCAGCGCCCATCCCAGTCCCACCCACGGCACGGCACAGCCATGGCACGGCCACAGCCACAGCCACGGCACAGGCAGGGACATGGCCACAGCCACAGCATCGCCACAGCCTCGGCACAGGCAGGGACAGGGCCCATCACGGGCACAATGGCTGCGGCCGCCCCGGCACTGCCAGGCCTGGTGTAGGGCGCCCTTGTGCCGCCATCAAGGATTGGCCAGCAGCTGGGCTGCAGGAGATCTCCTCAGTGCTGATTGGCCGACAACTGAGGCAGGGGCGCTATCCCCGGCACCGATTGGCTGGCAGCTCTGCCATGCAGATCCAGCTGGCCAATGGCTCTGCCACCACGGGTCTCTCCCGGCACTGATTGCTCGGCTGCTCCGCCGTAGCAGATCTCTCTGATCTCTGATTGGCCAACAGCTCTGCTGCGGCAGATCTCCGGATTCTGATTGGCTGATATCTGTAGTGTGACAAGTCTCTCCAAGATCTGATTGGCCAATGGCTTTGCCATGGCAGATCTCCCGGGGCTCTGGTTGGCCGCACGCCCTGTCCCATGGCTCCTGTGCAGCCCCGTGGTGCCCGGGGGCTCGGCCGGGGCCCCCCCACGTCGGCACCACAGGGAGCTGGAGACCCCCACAGCCCCTCTGGGAATCGGCCGTGGGGCGGCTGCGGTGGGACCAGGGGGCACCAGGGAGGAGCAGGGACGCCCCATGGCAACGGCCAGCAGGGATCCCACGGGGAAGCTGGGGCCGGCAGCGGGCAGCCAGCCCTGGGGCAAGCGCGGGGGGTTTTCCGCGGGCAGCCCCCAGCCAGAGCCGCACTGACGCAGCCAGCCAGGCCCCCAAAGCAAGACCCAGCCCACGGCAGCCCCAGGGAGGGACGGGGTAATCATTCACCCCGGCCTCGGAAATATCCCCAGCCAGCCAGGCCGCAAGCCCGCAAGCGCAGGGGGCAGAGTCCGGGTTTCCACTCTGTGTCGTGAGCCACCGAAACCAGCCCGAGCACCCACCCGCCGGTGCTCGGCAGGCGGGGACGTGTGTGCCCGGGGCAGGGGGGCTGGGGCTGAGCAGGACCCTGGCGTCGTGGTGCCCACGGTCCTGTCCTGGTGCCTGTGGGACCGGTATTAAACAGCAGACCCCAGCATGGCGGTGGAGCGGTTTCCTGCCGGATCAGTGAGCTGAACTGGTGCGTCCCGTCTCAGCCGTGTCACCAGTGTCGGCCGGTCAGTGCTGACAGGCTCCCTGGATGGCCACGGGCGACATGGCGTGAGCCACAGGTCCAAGAGACCCCAATCGTGGGGCAACCAGAGCACCCCCCTCCCCAGGGCGATGGCTCATCCGCTGTGCCAGACCTGACCCTGCTGCCACCCAACGCAGCCTCTCGCTGTCCCCAACCGGCTCCCACCGCCGTCCCATCACTGGGTGCCACAAATCAGCCACGACCCGCATCCCCGCTGCCGCCCATGGCTCTCCGTGGGCAGCAGCAGTCTGGGGCGGGTGGGACGGCGTGGGGACGGCGGCAGCTCCTGTCTCGCCAGCTGGCACAGGCAGCGCCCACGGTGCCGCCAAGCCCCGGTCCTGTCCCCGGTCTCCCCCCTGGGGACCTGGCGCAGGGCCTGCCCCAAGCCAAAGGCCGAGGCTGGCAGCCGGAGAAGCCGGCTCAGCCGGTTTCCAACAGAAACCAGCCCGCGCCCGAAATGGCCCCGCCGGGAGAGGCAGTATCTGGGCAGAGCTGACCGTGGCCCAGCCCGACGCGCCCGCCACCAGGCACCGGCAGCACGGGGAGCCCTGCACGCCCCGCTCTGACCCACGCACACACCGTGGCCGGCATCTCCCAGGCTTTTTAACACCAAATGAAGCCCAGGCTGTGCTGGGGCAGCTCATCCCGCTGCAAGGTCCCTGATTCGGGGCTGTGCCCAGCCCCAGGTGACACCACTGGCAATGCCCACCGTGGGGACAGCAATGGGTGGGGACATTATTTATCAGAAAGCGATGCACCCTGTCCACCCCAGCCTTCCCCCACGGCCACCCCCACCACCCATAACCTGTTTCTCAGCCCCCCCACCAACGGGGGCCCTCAAACAGGACCCCAAAGCCTTCCCGGGATCAGCGGGGTCCCTCGTCTCAGCCAGTGCCACAAAACCGCTCGTCCCTTGTCTGGTCCTGGCCATGCAGGACTGGGGTCCTGGATCCCCCCAGAAGCTCCTCAAACCCAGCCCCACCCACATTGCAATGGGCTGATCCTGGCCCCCCACTCGGGGAAAGGGGTCTCTGGAAGGTCTGACCCAGCCAGGGGGTAAATCAGTAGGATGGGGGCAGGTCCTCCAGCCCTCGGGGTGGGAGCTGTGATGGCGGGGTCTCAGGATCCCCCCCCAGGGTATCTCCCTGCCATCGGGGCAGAACTCCAGGAGGGTCACTGGGTCCTGGAGCCACCCAGAGAGGGACAAAGCATGGCCGGTTGCCCAGGTGAAAGCAAGGCTGGGTCCCTGTCCCCAGATGGGGATCAGGGCCGGCAGATCCCGGGGGACAGGGTTAGGCACTCACCGAGCCTGGGATCCGACCAGGAAGGAGCTGAGCTCCCGGGCTGGTGGCAGCGGTGTCACTCCAGGGCGCCTTGCGTAACCCTTTGTGGCCCAGACGCTGCCTGCAGGAGGGAAGGGGGAGGAAGGGGGTCCTGGGGCAGCTTCCCTCGCACAGCAGGAGTCACGGGGGGGGCTGGCCCTGCTGTCCTCCACAGCGCTGGTGGCTCACCCCCATTCACTCACCCCCCAGCCAGCCCTGGGCAGGGACAGGCTCACAGGACACTGAGGGTGGTGGTGCCCGGGGACAGGGGTCCTCCCCCCCCAGGGCCCTGCCTCTGCACCAACCCGCACTGCCCCAGACCCCCAAACCTCCCAGCAGCGGGGAGTCCCTGGGGCGACCAAATGGCTTCACCCAGTGCCCCAAGAGGGGACAGGGATGGCAGCCAGCCTGGGGCCCCTGGGTGACCCTGCTGATGGCTGCCATCCCCTTGCCTCCCCTTCCCCTTCCCTCTGCCCCCCACCTGGGCACCAGCCCCACGGCAATCCTCTGCCTGCGGGGCCGCTTTGCTGCGGTGACAGAAATCAGCTCCACGCCTCGGCCCTGGGTCCAGGCTGCTGCTCCCAGCCGGGGTCGGTACTGGTGCCGCAGGTGGTCCCAGCCCTGCGGCGGGGTGTCCTGGGGGGACCAGACCCTCCTGAACCCCCCGGCCACCAGCCGCCACCCCGGAGCCATGGAGCCGCCGCGTTCCCCACCGCTCGTCAGATCGGCATCAAGCGGCTCCTTCTCGCCAAAGCGCCCCGCCAGCCCCAAGGGGAGGATGGAGCAGCCCCCGGCCCGGCGGCCACCGCTCCGCAGGCCTGGCCACGGCCTCCCCGGCCGCTCCGGGGGCACCGGCGGCCCTCCCGTGCGGGCAGGCGACCGGGAGCTCCTCGGGCGGGGAGACGGGGACGCGGCCCGGCAGCCTCATTGGGGCCGCCGGCACCTTCCCGGCTGCGCCGAGGGCTGGGCGTTAATGCCGGGCTGGGGCTGCCCCTGCCCGTGACACGTTTGCCCCTCGGGGCCGGGGACGCTGGCGTGAAGGGACCGGCCCGGGAGAACCGGCGGGGCCGGCCGGCCCGGGCTGACCCGCACCCCGGGGCTGACCCGCACCTCGGGGCCTCCCCGGGCCGCGGCCGGGCGCCGCCAGGTGGTGCCATGGGCCGGGCCGGCCGCGGGGCCGGGAGGGGACGCGCCGAGGGGGAGGGCGGGGAGGCGGCGCCCGGCACCGGGAGGGCCGCGGGCCCGTGGGGGCCAGAGCGGGGGCCACCGGGGGCTCCGCCGCAGCGGGGCCCGGCACAGGGCCGCGCCGGCGGCGATCGGGCGCGGGGCCTCGGGGAGCCGGGGCAGCCCGGCCCCGCACACCCGCCCGCACCGCGGCTCCGGGCCGGCCCCGCCCCCGCTGCCATGGCGACCGGCAGACCCCGCCCCCTCGCGGCTCTGCGGTGCCTCCCGCCCGCTGCAGAGGACGGCGTGGCCTTTCCCTCCGCCGCTCTACGGTGCGCGAGGCCCCGTCCCCCTCCCCGCGCCTGTCAGCCGGGAGCGGCCCCGGTCCCACCGCCCGCGGGCTATCGCGACAGACACCGCCCCCCCGCCGCCGTTAATTCCGGCGGAAGAGGACCGCTCTACTTCCGGCGCTGGCCGCGGCCCCTTCCGCCTGCAGCGCTGGGGCGTGTCTAGCCGCGGCGCCTCCCGCTCTCTATGGTCCCCGCCGTTCCCAGTCTCCTCAGCGGCGGCGGCCGGAGCCGGGAGGAGCGCGGCGGCGGCGGCGGGTGCGGGCCTGTCCTGCCCCGGGCCTGCCCTGCCCGCGGCCTTCGTGGCGGCCATGGAGCTGGAGGTGCCCGAGGAGGCGGAAGGCTCGGCCGTGGCGGGTGCCGGTGCCATCACCCCCGAGGCCGGCGTGGGGGGACTGGACGCGGCAGGAGGTAACGGGCTGCGAGCACCGGGCGGCCGGCACCCTCGGCCCGGCGCCCTCGGCCCGGCTCCCCGGCGCGTTCCCCCGAGGGGCCGCTCCCGGCCGGGCCCCCGGACTGTCTGTCCCCGTGTCTCGTCCCCCCCTCGGGCCCAGAGTGGTTTAGGCCAGCTGCACACCCCCCCCACCCCCACCCCCCCGGGCGGGGCGCTGGCTGAGTGGTACCTCCCAGCCGGGCCCCCCGCACTGTGTGTTGTGTCCCCGGGGGGGCTCGGAGTGGTTCAGTCCCCCCTCTCTCCCCCGCGGAGTGTGCCAGCCCCGGGGTACCGCGTGGTCCCGTCCAACTGCCGCCCTCCGCTCCCCCCCGGGACCCAGAATGGTTCCGCCCCCCCCGGGCCCCCCCCTGGCCCGGGCCCCCCCCGGCCCCGCCCGGTGCTCGTTTGGGGGGGGGGGGGGCTGCCGCCCCCAGCCCCGGTACCGGCCCCGGGCGCTCCGGGGGGGCTGCGGCGGGCGCTGCGGCACCCTCGGGAGCGGGTCTCCCCTGCGCCGGAGCAGCCACCCGCTTGCTCGGCGGGCGAACGGGACCCCGGGCCGTGCTCCCCGCTCTCCCCCCCGGGAATGGGCCTCGGGCCTTCCCTCGGGGGGGCGCAGGGTCCCGCCGAGCTTTGGCGCTCGGGGGCGGGGGGGCTGCGGCTCCCAGCGCTCCCTCCCGCGGGCCCGGGCGGCTCGGGGGCCAAGGCCGCTTTTAAGGGGCAGGGAGGGAGCCCCGGCCCGGCAGCGCCGGCAGCGGGTTTGGGGTTCCTGGGGCTGGCAGGATCCCAGGTGTGGGGCGGTGGAAGCGCGCCCGCCTCCGCTGCCTGATAAATTATAGCTCGTGAGCCACCTCAAAATTGGGAGCTTTAGCTTTGCGCGTGACGGCGCGGCCCCGCTGTGTCGCTGGCTGACAGGTTCCTTTGTGGGCCTGACGCGAAGCTCCCGCGCCCCTGCCTGAGCCCCGAGTTTGTTCGGAGCCTGCGACGAGGCCGACGGCTTTCGGCTGTGTTATGACAGCGATCTCCTTGTCTTCGGGCCGTTAAATGCGGATGATTAGAGCCTCTAAAACCCAACAAATCACAGTGGAAGCTGTGATTATTTCAGAGGTGTCATCTGCTGCTTGGGGGGGCTGGCTGTAACGTGTAATTTTTGGTAGGGTGCTGAGACTTAGGCAAGTGGCAAGCTGTCCCCGGCCTGCCTGCTTCGGTTCCTCGGTGCTGCGAGGAAGATGGAGGGGCTGGCTGCGGGCCGCTCGCCTTCCCCAGGCTGCTCGCAGCGCTCCCCACCCACCCATCGGGGCTCTTTTTTTGGGAGCGTGCTCCCAGCACAGCGTGGTGGGGATGGTGGCCTTGCAGCTTGTGATGCTGAGGGCCCGAAAGAGAGAACCTCTTGCCGATGAATAACTAAAATATTGTTTATCTTTCTGACTTCCCTGTCACCTTTCTGTGTTTTGGGGAGGGTAGAGGGTTGTCACTCAGGACAAGGCAAGGTGTCCGCGGAGGCTGTTGCTCAGGAGGTGTTTAAGCAGGGAGCGTGTGTTTTCCTTCCCTTCTCGAGTAAATCTGAATTTATGAACCTGTAGGCTGTCTTACCTTACGCTGATAGTAAAAAAGATGAAACGGAGCCAGTAATCTCACCGATGCTTTGATTTTTTTTCGAGTCAAGTTGCTTACTCCTCACTTGGGTAGCGTCCAAATTGTGTCACTCGGCCTCAGCTGCGCTTGCAACTGGAGCTCCCGGGAGGGCTGGGGACAACATGCACGATGGCCAGCAAGTATTTTCTGGAAGACAACAAAACCTGGGGGGGCTGGAGGTGGCCCTGGGTGGGTGTGCACAGAGGCACAGCCTCACCCACGGGTGGGGTGGGGTGGGCTGTGCTGCAGGGCTCGGGTCGGTGCCGCCGGCTGGCGGAGCGCGTCGACGGGCTCTGTGGTCCTCGCTGCAGCAGATGGGAACGCTCTACGCCAGAGCCGTGTGCCCGGGAGCAGAGGGGGTTTGTGCTGGACGCTGTCCTCTTCTGTTGACTGTTTCAAAGCCGATGGCGACAAACCCAATTTAGCGTGCGCAGCGCTGATGCCGTCGCTGCTATCGGGAGCAGCGATGGAGGTGGTGAAGTGCTCGTGACCCACCTATACAGGTGCTTCGTGCCGCTCGCCTTAATGCTGGCGCCGCTGATGAAGGATTACTGGCGTAGCAGCAATCTGCTCCCCGTGTCTTTGCGGGAGAGCAGGGATGGCTGTGTGCTGCGCTCCTGCTAAACGAACGTGGCAGGGTTAATCCAGACCACGGGTCAGGTCAGCAAAGGCCTTCCCCAGGCGCTCAGTGGATATCGAGAAGGGAGCTGGGTAGTCTGGGACAGGAGTGAAACCAGGTGGAGGAGAGGCGCTGAGAGTCAGGGAGACCTTGCAAGGTTGACTTACGGCACGGAGAGCCTTCTGAAGGGAGCTTCTGGAAGCCTCCTAATATGCGTCGAGGGGGAAAGCCTCGTTTAGTGCCAGCAGCTGGGCTCCTGCGTGACACACAGGCCCCATTTGTCCCTTTCAGAGAACCCAGCTTTGAGGTTTTTTAGAAGTTTTGTAACCGCTGTGGTTGAAAAGGGAGTTTCAAAATCTGACGGGTGTAAATGGCTGCAGTGCCTCCTGCCCGCTTCTGCACCCGCTTGCCCTGGGAGGGGGCTGCGGGGAGCGTAAGGGGCTGCTCGTCGGTTCTGTGCGGAGAGCAGAGCTGTCGGCAGGGGCAGGGGTGGAGCGCAAGGCACTGTGTGCATGCGGGGTGGGCACTGGGATCGCTCAGGCTGGGGTCCTCCGAGCCCCGGAGCGGTTGGGTGAGGAGAGGGCACATCGCCATCCCCCTGCCTGGGTGCAGCCCAGAGGTCTGGAAACCTCCTTTTATCCAAGGGGGCTCGAGTTATTGGAGAGCTGTTGGTACAAAACTGATGGCAAAGCTGCTCTCCACCATCTCGTCGCAAAGGTGGAAATTCTCAGCCCGCCGGGGAAGTTGAGTTGATGTCCGACTTGTTTCCATTTCTCACATCTCCTGTGGTACATGGGTTGCAGTCTGCCCATCGTTTCTGGCTTAGCGCCTGGGCGAAAGCCTCCAGTGTGTTCTTCAGGGTTGAATTCCTCTGCTTTAGGGAGCTGACATGATTTAACAAGTATTTATGCTCTTGTTCAACAGTTGTCTCAATGCACCCAGAGCTGGCGATAGCAAAGTGGAGATCCTGGCCCCGGCCAGTGGTGCTGAGTCTGCTGGATGCTGGCGGCACCTGTCAGGCCATCTGCAAAAAGCACTGGGAGAGCGTTGATTGCGACAGACGAAGAACGGTATTGCAGCTCTTCCCTCTTTGCAGTGATAACTTTGAAGTGACTTTTGAAGGGTTGCTGGAAGCAATTTTGTCAGTGAGCAGATTAGAGATAAGAGAAGAATTCCACCCCGTGGGGCACAAGCAGTTCAATCCATACCAACGTGATGGAGAGGGAAATCGGAGAGAGCTTATCAGCTTGAGGAAAAATCAAATGTAAACATCATCCCCAGCATGATTATGGTTCACAGCTTAGTTGGATGTCACATGCCTCTTTCCCGTGAAATGGTGCTAGCGAAGATGATGACAGGGGGAGTCAGCCAGGCAAAAACAGACAGAAAAACACCCTGCGCCTTGAACTTTTAAAGACCCTGCAGTTACTTCGCAGTCAATAAGTCACAGCTCAGCTGCAGGGAAGGAGGAAGGCAATGAAAATAGAATTCGGGCTGCTCTGGCAAATTAGTTGTCCTTTATGATGTGAATCGGCTGGAAACAAATACGGAAGCTGGGATTATGGAGCCCGGGAGCTGCAAAGGGCGGTATTTGTACGGCAGGGAGACCCGGGCACTGCCCCGAGGATGCTGGGCCTGGCTGTATCGGTGTCAGGACAGGCTGCAGAACGAATGCCCGAGAACCCAGGAAGAAGAATGATTAATCTAATTTTCATTAACTAGCTTTTGGCATTGACCTGTATATAATAGCCTGTTACGCCGCTGCTGGGTCTGCGGCTGGCAACGCTGCCATGTCCCACTTGGGAAGCTCGCCGGGCCTCTCCAGAAGGGCTCCTCAGGGAACGACCTGAGTGGATTTAGTATGAGCAGTGCATAATTTGGGAACGATTATTGAAGTGATTCACTGACATGACCATTATGGGCTCTCGCCAGATGCACAATCTTATTAAATATGATTTTCCCATATAAGGTGGTCACAGCCTGAAAAGCAGCAGCAGGAATTCCAGTGCTCGCTTTTTTCATGAACGTGTCTTTCAATCTCAGCCGGTCAAGTCCAGAAATAGGTCTGCCACGGCCGTGCAATACCCTTACAGAGGCTCGGAGAGCCCTTCTCATCGCACACTGCTTACATCTTTGTGGCATTTGATTATTCCCATCCATCTTTTCAGTCTGCCAAGCGCATTCCTGTAGACCAGGATTAATCTATAGAGGCCTGGCAGGTGCCTTGCTCCTGACGTAGATGCGGTACCCACGTGCTCTCTGGGACCTCACCAGCAGGGGATCAGTTCCCATCTGTGCACATGGGAACTGTAGGTGTTACGTGGGGATCGGTACCTTACAGCTCGCCAGTCAGACAATGCTGCCCCTTTTGCTCCGCACCAGGGAATGTCAGCAGCAGAGCTGGAGGGCAAAATGTTTGCTATCTCCCAGTGCAGGGAGGCTTTGGCCGTGTTTGGGTGGGAGTGACCCCCGGCAGGCTGGTTCGCACGCTCGCTCCGCTCCCACCGGCAGCTTGGGGACAGAGTACTGGTCGTGTTGGTCGCGGGAGATGCTCCCTCTCGCAGCCTGGCTGCGGGAAAGCGGGGGCCAAAGTGGGTCTTGCCCTCCCCGGATGGTCTGATCCCATGGATGTGCCCTCCCTGATCTCCCCCAGAGCCTGTGCCGCCGGGGGAGCGGGCAGAGCAGCGGCTATCGGAGCAGGCTGCCGGTTTTGAGGCGTGCTCTCTAGACCCTGCAGAGTTCAGAGCGGAGGCCTGGGGACCTCCTTTTCTCCAAGACGGATGTGTGGGGAGAGGGGTGGCTCTCTATGTTTGGCATCCTAAATAGGAGCAGAGCAGTAGAAGGTGGCCTAGGTGGGGGGGGGTTGTTTCCTGCTAAGTCTTTCCAGGTGCCTAACCAAAATTTTTGATAGTCCCCTTTAAATTGGAGTAGTTTAATAACGCAGTTGACAGCGTCACTTTTCTTCAGCTGTCTCCTGAGTTGTTTCCCTCTAGGCCTGCAAGCTGAGTCGCCTCGTGAATGTGCCCAAGAACAGAATTTCTTAGTCGTGTCGGACTGGCCGTCTGTGGTCACGTCCGTGGGGCCGGGCAGAAGCTATTTTTAGAGCATTATGCAGGTGCAAGGCCATAATTGTTTGGTGTGGGTCCCCAGTAAGTAGCTGCTGTCCGGGCGATACCCCTGTGCGGTATTTCGCTGCTTGTAACTCCATCTGTGGCTGCTGCGGACACTCAAAGGAGCACAAAATACTGTCATTTTATATAAGTTTTTGGCAAAGCAGAACTCCTGGCGCAAGCGCCCTCTCTGCATTTGCTGCCTATTGGCGGTGCCCTGCTCTGCGTTCGTCCAACAAACAAGTGCAGCCGCTCGCGTTTTCCTCTAACGGGAAGGATGCTGTGATGAAAACGCGCGCGGTGCTGAGCCCCTGCCTGCCCAGGGCTGCCCATCCCTTCTGCTGCACGAATGCACTCGCAGCCGTGAAACGCCGGGAGCGCGGCAGAGGGGTGAATCGAGGCACTGCGGACAGAAGGCCGGTTAACGCTGAAACGAAACAGAAACGCAGGGAAGAAGAGGGTGAAAGAAACCCAAACTGGCGGCCTGTGGGAAGTGAGTTCTGTCCTGATCCTCATCGGCAGTGACCTTCTCAGCAGAGCAGCCTGGCGTTGCTCACCTACCCGCCCGGGGAGCTGCGTGCCAACAGGAAAAGCATCTGCTGCCTTTCCCAGGCTCTCCGCCGGATAACCAGCGGACTGAGTCCCTGGAAGGGGAGCCTGGCCTCTCCAAGCAGCCCTAAAAGAGCCCCTGATAATAAGGGAATGTCGGGGGTTTTTCCTTCTCTGGCCTACCCAAGCAGCCTGGCACTTGGTTGAGTTTTTCAGTGTTGCCAGAAGCTGAGTTAACCTCAAGACTTTCTGGGAAATGTTTTCTGTAATTAAAAAGGCGAAAGTGATTGGAGCAGCTTTCCTGTCACTTCGTCTCTTCTCACCCACATATTTAAGCAGAAAATGCTGTCAACCCCTAATTAAGTGTCGTCTTCTTCCATCGTGTGTTCTTGTGGCTTCCCCAGCTTACGTGTGGGTTTCTGCGCTGGCTTGCGGTGAATAACCCCGGCTGAGTCAGTGTGTGCTGCGGCGGCGAGGAAATCTGGAGGCTTCGAAGGCGTTCAGTTGCCCCGGTGTTCACAGCCCGTCCGATGCCGCTGGTCACCGCTGACCGCGACGCGTTTCATCACCTCGCAGCTCCGGGGAGCGGCTGCCGCTCTTTCACCGTAGGAGTGAGCCCCTTTGCTTCTCCTCCAGCTTTCTTTGAATACAGCAAAACCACCGCTCTTCCCTCATTCTGTTTAAAAAAAAAAAAAAAAAAAAAAAAAAAAAAATGTGTACAACTAGAGAGCATGTAATGGGATGGGTTCTTTTAAATAGTTACTGTAACGCAGAAACAGGCTGGAATAATTGAAATTTGAAGAGCAGCAGCATTATTTTATAGCGTGGAGCCTGCACATTCTGTACAGCCGCATCTCTGGCAAGCGGCTGGGACGGGAGCTGTCCCTCTGCGTAACTGCGGGGCTTCGCAGCCATTACATCTGGGCTTGCAGAAAACGAACCTCGCGATGTCCAATCGCTGCCTCTACGGTTTGCGTTAGCGCAAGGAGTGTAAAACGATGTGCAGGCTCATCAAGGGGGGGCACAGTCCTCATCTCCCCTGCAATCAGCAGAATCTGCATGTTCTCTGTGCAGAATTTGCTGTTGGAGAGGGTGGGAAAGGCTTCCTGGGAGACAAGAGAAGTTGGAAACTGGTCGGTTGCTTCTCTGGTGCCTACGCCGCTGCAGAGCCGCCTGGCGCGGGAGCGCTGTTTGGGGAGGACGCGCCCGCGCTCCGGCCGCGCGCCTGTGGCTGCTCCTGCCGCACCAGGCGCTCCTGGATCCGGCAAAGGAAGCCGGGTCACGGCCCGGGGTTTGTCACAAGACCGACCTGGGCAGAGACGCTGCCGCTTCTGAAAGGGCCCGGAGATTATCTGGGCATGGGAACGCCACAGGCCACAAGCCCGTGCCTTTGTTCTGGGTGAAATAGCTCAATCTCCTGAACTCCGAGGAATTAATGGATTACAAGACGAGGGCAGCTTTGCCTCGTTTGCAGTCATTAAAATGTAGCGGCGCGCTGCTGGGACGGCACCGTTGGTGACGTGGGCTGGTGGGGAGCTTGGTACCGGTCAAACTCCAAGCAGCTCAAACGCTGCTTTGCGCTTTGCTGCGTAACATTAAATCTCTCCCAGCCGTGCAGGGGAACGGTGTTTAATTCAGCTCCTGCCTTGTGCTCCGGCTGCTGCCGTTAAGGCTTCACTGCTGCTGCGGTGTGGATGTGCAGCGGTCCCGCTGTGCCTGCGGTAGCTGTTGCTGAGCGATGCTCTCACATGGGGCTTGGTGGCTCCTGCGAAATTCGCTCTCTGTGCTTTGAGGCTCCACGTAGCCAGACTGGTTAATAACTCTTCATTTAAACTTGGTGATGCTTTGGCTGATGAAGCTCTGTCAAACTACTGACTCTTCACATTCTCTGTGTTCCTGTACCATGGTAGACGCCTCCTAATTTCTTCCCCAGAAGATGTGGGAGCACTTCAGCCTCAACCAGCACTGAGCTCCTGGAGGAAAGGCAGCTCATCAGCAGAGGAAGGGGAGTGCTGGGCTGGGAGCCAGTTGGGTCCCTACTCTTTCACTGAATTTAGCAATTCAGAGTAATTCCACAGCTGTCTCATGTTTTTTTTCTGTAGGAGGCAAAGAGATCTGCTGCTTTTGAGGCCGGGTAGCTGAGTTCACGCAGTCATTTGGCGGGGCTGGTGTTGGAAGCCTGTCCTCAACGTAACTCAAACTCTGGACAGGTTGGGATGCTGCCCTTCAAAAGGAGTGTCTTCAATGTGTCAGACCATGCTGGTGACCATGTTGTGGTTCTGCAAGAGTAGAATTAGTCGAGATTATGTTGCCCTTTCATTTGCTGCCTGGCAAGATGACGTTTAAATTGCCAGTTGCACTTTTCTCCCCCTTGGAGTTTGCCATTCTCAGTTGCTGTTTCATATTCTGTCACCGCAAGTCAGTTGAGGTCTGGATCGCCAGTGGCTGAGACGACCACCGAGACTGGTGAAGCGCAACCTGATGGAGTTGAGGACTGAGACGAAAAATATTGAGGACTGACATGAAAACCGCACATAAGACTGAGAGGGGACCTCATCAACACGTACAAATATCTTAAGGGTCATGAGGACAGAGCCAGACTCTTCTCAGTGGTGCCCAGCGCCAGGATAAGGGGCAATGGGCACAACCTGAAGCAGAAGAGGTTCCAGTTGAATATGAGGAAAAACTTCTTTACTCTGAGGGTGCCCGAGCCCTGGCCCAGGCTGCCCAGGGGGGCTGTGGAGTCTCCTTCTCTGGAGATAACTCAAGCCCCGCCTGGACGCTGTCCTGTGTAACATGCTCTAGGAGAGCCTGCTTGAGCAGGGGGGTTGGACTGGATGATCTCCGGAGGTCCCTTCCAACCCTTGCCATTCTGGGATTCTGTGTAATCGCCATTAAAAGAGCATCATTTGCAAAGTCTCTTGCGATATCAAGCTTGATGCACGAACTTACTTTCTGCCTGCCTGGTTAAGGCTGGGTATGCGCCACCTGAGCAGACGGCATCTTGTCCAGCCCCACGTGGGGCGGGAAGGATGGGCAGGAATGAGGTAGGTAGAATAAAAGCGATGCTACCTTATATTTAAGGTAGGAGTAATGTAGGTCATCTTAATCTGCTCTCCCTCCTCCCCTTCCTGTGGGATGGGAGAGAGTCCCAGCCACGTGCGCTGCAGGGCGACGGTGAGGTTGGGACAACCTTGGCTTTGCCGCTTTCTACCTTTGGATCTTTGCAGGCTTTTCGGCTACTTTACTATCTACCAAAAACCCCCCAAACCTGCCCCACCCTCCAGCAGAACAATGTTGTTCCTGTGTGTGAAACGAATGGCTTCAAGGTGTTACCAGTATTTCTTGGGCTGGAACTCCTGATTTGTGGGTGGAACTGATTTTGCTTAAAGGGCAAGTTGTCAGCATCCTCCTGAGCTCTTGGGTATTTACTTGGGTTTTCTCCAGTTGAAATTGGGCTGCGGTGCAGTTACGCTCCTGCTTCAGTTACTGTGTGCATACCTGTGTAAGCGCTTTTCTGATGCTCGTCCTTGTGGCCCTCCAGTGATTAGGGCTTGCTTCAGAAGGGCTGCATATGGATTTTCATTTTTCATTCGGGGCTGTACGAGCTCAGATAATTAAGGCCACTTTGCACCAATTTGAGCAACTTGAGTGTTGGGAGCAATTTTGGTTGGCACATCAATACAGCTCACAAAGGGGTTGGAGCGCTTGAGAAATATTTTTATGTAATTGGCAAGTTTTGAGGGATTTTGTGAAATCTTTCTGAAACTCAAGACGTGTCTCTGAAATACAGCAAGACTCGTGGCAGTCTGCCATACCTTAAAATGGACGATCACAACGTGCACATCAGCGATGGAAACGCCGACAGCAGTACGTGCCGCCCGTCCGAAGCAGGTCAGCTCCTCGCCACCCAGAAGCTGGCAGCCCAGCTTCAGCTAAGTGTCGTCTCTGATGTCCATTGATTTTACTCAAGGTCCTGAGGATCTGAGGGATCGAAGAAAAAGCTTGAGGCTTGGCGTAAGGCCTAGACACACAAGTTTCCATTTTTCAAAGTAAAATGAAGGCAATTAGCTGGCGTCTCCCATTGCCCCTGGCCAGGTGGGCTGGTTTTTTCCTGCAGGGATGCCCGGCTCTCCTCCAAGCGTAGAGTTGGGAACTGAAGTTCCCGCCGGCTTTGCGACACTGCTGGTGCTCACCGTGCTGGTTAACGTGCAAGAGGGAGGAGTCTTAACACCGCGCAGACCTGATGGTACTTTGCTAACCGGCCTAAAAAGACAGGGAAACTTTGCCCGGGTCTGAGGCTTGCGTGTCGTCTTTGGTGCTTTCGGCGACCTGGGCAGCAGCACAAGCAAAATATTGCCAAAGCCTCTAACGTGGGCAGGATACGGCAGCGGACGACAAACCCGCTGCAGTAGTTTTCTTTCTGTAGTCTCTCTGCACCTCTGATGGACCAAATTTTGTGAATTTTTCAAGGCAAAATTGTCCATTACTGCATTTTTCAAAGGGAGGCAGCTGGCTAAAATCATCATCTGGCTGAGTGCTCCTTCCCTGGATGTGTGCCTGATGGCACTTCATGCAGTCAGTCGCTCCATTTAGATGCTGATGTGCAACTTGGTTCTCCCTCCCATTTCTTGATTCCACAGTTTCTGTCCGTGCAGCCGGTTCCGCAGCACGTGCGTCCCCGCGCCGGGAGGAAGGGGTAACGTGATCAGCCGTCCTGTGCGCAGCCGAGAGGGCAGACGTCGTACCTGAGCCTGCTTGTCTTCTCTTTAAATGTCGCTTTGAAATGGGTGTTGTCTTTACAGTGACAGTTTTCCTTTCTGTACGTGTTCGGTGCTGCTCTCGCCATCTGTCTGGATGCGTGTTGACGGGGGCAGCGTACAAAACGGCACGGAATTTGCTGGCAGACACACAAACTATAGAGATGTAAAATAGCCCCGAACTTCAAAGCTGGAACAAAGACAGCAGAAATTTCTACCGTCTGGAAGCTGCGCTTGTCACCGGGAAATGACGCGCTCTTCACTTAGAGGGCAAATGCTTGCCCAGGTGGAATCCAGAAATACGGCGAAGTTTTTCAGTTGGGCCTAACAGGTGGTGATTATTTGTGGGTTCCAGTAGCCCGTGTTGCGGGATAATTTTTGTGTTGGTAAGGACTGTTTGTTCAGGGATCAGAACTGAAATCTGGAAGGCTGACAATTGCCTTTGCTTATAGAATCACGGAATGTTTTGGGTGGGAAGGGACCCCTAGAGGTCCCCCAGCCCAACCCCCCTGCAGGAGCAGGGACACCTTGAACCACATCAGGTTGCTCACAGCCCCGTCCAACCTGGCCTGGAATGGTCCCAGGGATGGGGCCTCCACCCTCTCTCTGGACAACCCCTGCCAGGGTTTCACTACCTGCTTTTTTTTTTTTTCCCCATAACACTGACTTATGTTACAAGATAATTAAGTTTTTCGGGGGGGGGGGGAGGGCATCTTGTGCTGAATTTTGTAGCTTTTGATATGCACACTGTTGGTTTATTTTAATTCCAGGATACTTCACCTCGAACCGGTGTCTCTTCAGGCTTAAATTAATTCTGATGGGAGAGAAACGATGACGGTGTTTCTCCACCTTGGTGTCAGAGGGCTGGATGTTTGTTTTCATTGCAGTATTAAGTAGGAGTCACTGGTGGATTAACTATCTAGGACGCTCTTTTTAGAAAGAGGCTTCTGGACTGGTAATGCCAGAAAATGCTTATTAATGAAAACGAGAAACCGAAGGAGCGAACATCCTGAAACTGCTAATTGCTTTTGCGGCTTCTTCGCAGACCTGTGTATAATTGCAATCTTTGCTGCAGCTCCCTTGCAGAGAGCCTCAAAGTCCCGATAAACGTGGGTCGGTCTTTAAAACGAAGAAAAAAGGCTGTGTACTCTGTCAGACAAGAGTTGTATTTCAGTTAAAGACAGCAGTTGCCTTATCCGGTTCACTTTGATATAATAAACTGGGTTGCCCATCGTGCAGCAGCTGCAGAGCTGGCTGGTACAGGGTGGTATTGCACTGAAGACCCTCCTGAGATGAAACGCTGGTAGCGGGCTGCTCGTCAGGACTCCGTCAGCCACGAAAAACGTGGTTGGTTGGGAGGAACTTCATTTAATAACACGCAAGCTCTGGTTTTGTATCGGTAGGATGCACGAGCTTCCTTTAAGGTTTATAACCAGTCTCGGAGAGATGCCATGGCTTCCCTAACTCCCAGGTTTTAAGCCACAAAGATTGGTTTTGGTTTGAGTCTTTTTTTCCAAATGTAAAACTTGGAGCAGGAGAAGGCTGGAGGTGACCAGCATGAAGAGCAAACTGTAACCTAGAGGAACAAGGTGGGGTTTTGCAGTATCTGAAGAAATGTAATTTAAGTGCAAGTTTTCCTATGAGGTGGCATGAAAAACAAATTAAGTTGTAAGGGTGAGGTGGGCTGAAAAACAACTTAACCCAAGGCCTGCGGGAGGGAGGGATAAGATGTGCCTGAATGTCGGCTCTTCACCTAAAAGAAAAAGGAATGGGTTACAGGCAGAGGTGGCAAGGGCTGCCCATTACTTAATGGTTTCCTATTAGAGCTCCTGCTTTTGGGTGCTTTGACTTGCCAAGATAATGGTCTCCCAACTTCCTTTGCCTTATGGCTGGCCTTTAACTTCTGGCAAAACCAATGCACCCGCTTTTGTGAAAAGCCAAGAAGTGTTGCCCCATCCAGAACTTCAGAGCTTGGTCAGGTTCATCCTTGAGCGGTGTTGCGGTGTCTGCGGGGTGGTTGTGCTTCATCAGACCTGGCTTCTCCTCTTCCCCTGGACGGCCGCCAGCACCTGACTGCTCTAAGCCTTATAACTTCCATTTGCTGTGCCTTGTAAAAACGACTCTCCCGTTAAAATCTCGCTGGTGAGGCTGGAGGAGTCCCGCTGCTTGGTGGGTCTGGATCGATAGGCTTCAGCCGTCTGGCCTGGAAGAAGATCAATGGCTTGGGAGCCTGGAAATGTGAGTTTAAACCACGGGACTTCCCATGTCAGCCCTGACTGTCTTCTGTTACCCATCGAGAGCCGTTACGTAGCTGTTGGCCAGCGTTACCGCACGCCTCTGTCTTCCTCCGACCCCACGACGCACACCGCCATCGCAAACCAGAGAGCCGGCCGCTACCAGCTGCGTCAGGCGGGGAATCCCACCTAAGAGGCTGGGTTGTCCTCCTGGAGATGCTTTTCAGAGTGAACGTGTGATGCTTGCGTGCCTGGCCGCGGCTGCCGTTTCTCTCCAAACGCGGGAGCAGGTTGTGCTCTGCCCCCCTCCTTTGCAAGTCTGTGGCCGTGTGTTTGGCTGGTCCAGCCTTGCAGTGCTCAGGGAGCTACCTCACTTCTGGGTTTATTGAAGTCCTGGCAGACAGTATTAAAGATCCTGGGAGATTCTTCTACATAGTTCAGAAATTCTAGGCAGAACTTCACTCCACGTTGCTGTCTTGAATTACTTCATTCTATACGTGTTCTTCAGAGGGCATCCCCAGTTTTTCCTTGCATCGGGCAGATGTTGAATAAAGCCCTGAGAAGGGCTCAGGAGTTGTTCGTGGTTCAGGACTCTGCTTTAGGACCTGTGTGACCAGTTATTCCCAGTTGCACCTCGAGCTTGCGCAGTTCTATCAATACACGTGTATGAGCCACGTGGCCAGCCCGACCGGGCTCTTCCCGAGAGGGTCACCTATCCTGGCAGCCCCGTGTTCTTCAGTTGCAGCTTTCTGTGTGTAATGAACGCCTTCCGTTAGCGCGGGGCTGCTCTGACACCCGCAGCCCGAGAGCTGGGGGCTCTGGAAAGCTGGGAGAGGAGCTGACCCAGCCAGCGGCAGTTCAGCTCCACGGTAACTTGTTTTCTTTCACCTAACGACAGCCTGCTGTCACACGTCCCAGAAACCACCGTGCCACTTTGGGAAGACCTTGGCCACTCCTGCATCCCGCGCAGGCGGTGGAAGCGCAGGATGCAAAGGGGAAGCGCGACGCTTGCCCGGGGCACGGCTCGGCAATGACCGCGGTCTCCGTGCCGAACCCCAAACAGCGCTGCTGCTCGCGGAGGGGCCGTGGCTGAACCGGGTGTGAATGTGTGCCTCTGGGAACCCCGTGCCAGAAATCCGCAGTGTCCTCAGCACCCCGCGTGCCTTCGGGAGCCAGTGCCTCGGTTCTGCCTGCGCAGCACTTCGGGAGCCTAAGTGCTCTTCTGGATTTTGCTCTTTGTCCTTCTGTATCTGTAGTTTTGGACACTTACCTGTGCAGAGTCTGGAGCAGAGCCTGTTCCCAAATGAGTAAATAAATGGACATGGCTGCACTTGGTTAAATAGGAGCAATAAATGCCTGGCTCAGCTGCCAAGTGACAAACCTCCAGGCTGGGCTGGAGCAGCCGCTTTCGTGACCTCGCTTTTGAGGGGCTCCGTGCCAGAAAGAGCCGGCCCTTGTGGTTACCTGTACGGGGGGAGGCTGTCCCCGATCGTCAGCGTAATGCAACTGAAACATCCTGGCAGCCCAGCACGGGCACCAGGCTCGCTCTCCCTGCCATCTATGTGTCTCACCTGTTTGTATTTCCTACTAAGAGCTCGAGAAGTACTTTTTAAAATTTCCTTACTTTTTAGGTACTTATTTTCAGCTGATAGCTGAGTAACTAGCTGCCATGCTACAGCCAGGATCCCGGGGAGAGAAGAGACTACTTGCTGAAACTTTGAGTTATGATTTTTGGCAGCACATTTCATCTTCAAGCTTGTTCTGCTGTGGCTTGTTTTGTTCCATCTGTTCAGGTGCCTTTGTTAAGCGGAGCAGGAGCACCCGACTGAAACGCTCTATAATCACAGAGAGCAGAAGTGGCCATAACAAGGCTGGTGGGAAAAGAACGTGGTGGTGAGCAATAATTTAAATTTATTCTTAAGCTACAGCCCCCCATGCCTTGCGGCAGTAGCTCTTGCCCTAGAGGTCCTTCCTCACTCTCGCAGCACGGGTACGTGGTCTGTCCAGAGCTGCTGCTGCTGGGGACGTTTGCCCACAGAGCCCCGATGGAGGAGAGGAGGACTGGAGGGGTGGGACCCCCCCAGGTACCAGCCCCCTCAGCTGGGGGGAGAGAGGAGGTGCTGGCACGTCCGGGGAGGGCTAGGATCCATCTGGAGGAAAGGATTTGCAGTAGCTGGGGTGGATTAAGCAGGGTTTGCTCCTGAGGAGCTGACTAGCCCCCACTGTGGCTTGCCGTAGGGTTTGGATGGGTTGTGCGAAATCCACGTGGCCTGTGCGGGGAGAGGGTGGCAGGGTGCTGTGACAAGGGCGGAGGACGCGCTGGTGGGAAGCAGCAAAACGCCAGCCAGACCTGGCCTTCTGCCACGTGTGAGTCGGGGTAGTTAATTTTGAATGAGGCCAAGAAATCTCTGATAGCTTTGGTGCCTAACGAGGTCAGAAGAGACAGGCGTGCAGCTGGAGAGCTTGAATTTCTAGTTGTTGGGGCAGCACAAGTTTAGGTTTGTTTAGAAGCCGATGCCGTGAGCACAGGCGTATCGCTGGTCCGCCCGTCCCATCGCGTCTCTTTGACGACGTCTTTTCAGTGGGACCTGGTCAACTTGCAAACACGCCTGAGCTGCGTCGAGGGCCTGCTCTGGGGGGCTGTATCACAAACCCACGCTCTGAAAAAAGGTCCAGAAATTCAGCCTGATGCTTTTACCTTGACATCTGTTTTTGAAACAGATAGAAGTTACAGATGTCCCCCCCGCCTCATGTCCTCAGCGGCGCGATGCAAATCCGTACGGACACGTGCGTGTTGTGGTGGTGTCCACAGCACCTGTGGCAACCTGGAAGAGTTTACTCGACCTGATGTGAGCAGCCTAGCAAAAGGACTTTACATCCAGCGATGCGTTGTACGCAACCCTGTGCTGAAATCCCCTTTCAAGTCTTCAGTGTTTGAGCACCCCTGGAAAATCTCTGTCAAGTGACATTAGCAAGAGCAGCATTAAATCTTAGGAGGATTTAGACGAGCAGCTTTGGCTACGGAGTAAATCAGGAAATACCCCACTCGTTAAAAATCCAGGTGCATCTCCGGGATGATTGGCGAAGGGTGGCCTGCGGACAAAGGGGCCGTTCTCCCTTTGGAACTGGCTGCTGGTCGGGATGCAGAGCTCCCGCAGCTTTAAATCTGTGCTCGCCGTGGTAACTTCTGTGTATCCTGGTATGGTGGGAGCTGGTGGTTGCAAAACTTCAGGTGGGTTTCTCTACCTGCCATGACTGTAGTAACTGGACTTCAGCGCATCTTTCGGAAGGTCAGAAGATGGAAGATTTGGGGAGGAGGAGATCTTTCCTGAGTTGTATTCTTCTATTTCAATGTAATTTAGTCTGAGAACAATTCTTGGTGCTGAATGAGCAAGGGGAGTCAGCTCTCTGTCAAGTAACATCCATAGGCAGACACTTTGGAATGGTGGAAGCGATAACAATCTGGCCCATCCCTGCTGGGTCGGAGGTGCCAACTTTGTTCAGCTGCAGAACCCTCGGTGAGAAGGGGCTGAGATGAAACGGGGGGGGGGGGGGGGGGGGGGGGGGGTGAGGTTGGGGTGTGGGGGAGGGGCGCGGTGGGGGGGCGCCGGGCCGCCGCCGG